>JABXWE010030968.1:0-10421 GCA_014611495.1 Limonius californicus
CACCTAGATCACCAGGCTTGACTATTTTAGATTACTTTATATTCCCTTATCCGAAAAATAATGTATACAAGACCCCTATTAACAACATCGAGGAAGTACAAAACAGAATTACGGAACACTGTGCCTATATAACTCTTCAAATTCTTATAAATGCTTTTAATAGTATGAAAAGACGAGTAAATTTGTGTCTGGAGGAAAACGGTGGTCATTTTGAACAGCTTCTTTAGTTTTTTATGTTTATTTTTCTGTACCTGTGAAATAAAAAAATTATAATTTCCAATTTTAATGGTTACCTACTTGTTATGATTTGTTTAATAGTGTAGTAATTTAGTTGTTACTGTTATCGTCTAAATTGAAATAATAGAACACATTTCTATCAAAAATTGATTTATTTACATTTACCATGCAACTTAACCTAACACTGCCGGTTAGGTATTGGCGCTTGCGCTAGATGGAGCTAGAACGGCTGTGCCTAAGCGTCAATTGGTATATAAAGCTTGCATTAGACATTGTTTTATTATTCCATGGCCAATCGTTATGTAATTACTTTTTGAACTCACGGTACATGTATCTAGATACTACCCAACACTGTTAAGAAGACAATTGGATATTTCCGCGCTGTTGGATCACCTAGTATACTCTACTTCTTAAAATTCATCTGCTGTCAAATTACCTTCAAGTTGGTATAATGCCTTATTTATAGTTATTTTTCTAAAAATTTAGTTTCATTCATTCATATTCGATGCACTGAAGTTAGAAATTTCAGAAATATATGCTTCATTACCGCAATATTACTTAATTAACATTTTATGTGTAATATTTGAATCTTATGGGGGTGTTCCTATAAATTATATTCATCGGCAGCTTTTGGGTTCCACTACTGGGCACATGTCTCTTTGCCACCACTGGCTTCTCCTCAGAGCTAAGGTAGCAATACCTACAGTTTAACGCCAAATACGAATGTTATAAATTCCAGTTAAACTTTTTAGCGTTAAGATAGATTAGATTAGAGATTAGATAGAGAGTTAAAATTTTTAACATAGAAAGGGTAACGTGTGGAAATGAAAAGATTATTGAAAATTAAATAATTTGTCAATAATACGAATATTAGCTTGTAATCTACCGAAACCACATTGGTGGCATATATATATATATATATATATATATATATATGGCACAGCTCCTCCTCCAAACCTCCGAAAACATTATTTAAGTAATTCCTAATCATTCATCTATATTGAGAAGGACAGACATGATGTAGGTACCAACGTTTCTATTCTACATTAAGTTCTACATCTTTCAATAGCCCGTGAAAAAAGCATTGTCAGAAATCCAATTTACGTTGCCCAGTTAAATAGACACGAAAGAAGTGAAGTCCAATAATGTGGCTATCTACTATACCACACCAAACAGTTTCAGAACAAACTCTTCGAAAAATGATAGTAATGAAATACATTTGCTTTCAGAATTCTTCTAACTGAAGTTCTACTAATACCCACATGTGTGTGTAGATCTCTTTGAATGACAGGGGATTTCCCATTCACTGCATGTAACACTGGTAGTTCATTTTTCATGTTTTTAATCGTTCTAGACCTACATCTTCTGGTAATGTAACTTCATTTCTTGTAGATGTTTTAAGGCTGCTAAATGTTTTCAGGTGGTGGTCTTCTAGTTGGATAGCGTCTGATATATAGGTTGCGGGCTGCAGCCGTATTTTCGCGACGTCCACCAAAAATAAGCTACATATGTTATCTTGGTATGTGAAAATACCGTACTTAAAATTTAAGTAAATTCACTTAATATTATCATAAGAAGGAAATATTGAGCACTTTATGTAAATAGAAAAAGGGTGAGCAACATTTAAAGGAAGACAACTTAACTGGCCGACCTTGGCCATATGTATGGGCCGATAGTAAAAACCAATTTTTGGGCATCTTGAGGTCTAAAATGGACATTTCTCTTCAAATAGCAAATGTGAGTTTTCTTCATAATGAATTATACAATGCGGTCATAAAATGACCTCCGCCCCTACTAATTTTTGAACGACTTGATATTTTTTCACAAAATTTTGTGTATTTTAATGGAAGGCTAAATACTACTTTTTAGTACATATTTAAATTGGCTAGGCGCCAGCTTGAGCTATTTTTTTAAATGGCAATGGGGGTCGAGTGACACCTCATTTGAAAGGTCTCTTTGAGTATAGCATATTTTGGGAAAATTTTATAGATTCAAAACAAATGACAGACTTCAAATTATCTGTTTCTGATATTAAGCAAAACGCTGAAAAAATGTAGGAGGCGAAACAATAGAAGTAAAACAATTGAAATAATTATTCTTTCTGTTCTGTCACTTTAATTCAGTTATTGTGTTTGCTCACGTTTGAATCTCTCTCTCTCCTCAGTCCTCTTACCCCACGGAAGGGTCTTTCCATTGTTTCGTGTCGGTCAATGTGACCAAAGTATCTCAAATACGATCGTTGAATTTTTGTTGATAGTCGTATTTTTACATTTAGTTCCTCTAGGTTTGACTTATTTGTTCTGTGAGCAGTCTATGGTATGCGTAGAAGTATTCTGTATACCCACATTTCAAGAGCATCTATTTTTTGTTTATCTGACTTTTTAAGTGTACTCGTTTCTGAAGCGTAAGTAGCAATCGGGATAATTAGCGTTTCTGCTATTTTCATTTTGGTCTTCTTTGTTATGGCTGTATCTTTCCATATTTGGGTGAGCTTCGTCGTTGATGTTCTGGCTATTGCCATTCGTCGTTTTATTTCTACTTCATTCCCTCCCTTGTTAGTGATCATAGATCCTAGGTATATAGATTGCTCTACCACTTGGTACCCAGCTAAAGTATTTACGTGTGGTTGGTTGTTATTCGCCCTGTCGATTATCATAACTTTGGTTTTTGGTGCATTTATCTCTAGGCCATACTGCCTGTTTAAGTTTTTTATTTTTTGCATGATTGTATTCAATTCCACCTTCCCATTCTTCTAGTACCAATCGCATAATATAGTCGCTATATATGTTGAAGAGTAAATGTGAGCAAATACATCCTTGTTGTACTTCGGCCTGGGTGCTGAAATTTCTTGAGTACGTGTTGTTTATTCTTACTTTTGCCGTATTGTTCCTGTATAGACTTTGTATTAGATTTGTTAAATGTGGTGGCGCGCCCATTTCTGTGAGTATTTTCCAAAGATAATTCCACTTGACAGAATCAAAAGCTTTCTTGTAGTCTACAAAACATAGATACATTTCCACAGTAAACTCTCGTGACTTTTCAATTATTTGACGTACATTTGATATCTGCTCCCTTATTCCTTTTCCTGGTATAAATCCCACTTGTTCTTCAGCTATCTGTGGTAAGAGATATGCTTTTAGTCTCGTATTAATTATTTCTAGCATTATTTTGCTGACATGTTGGGATTAGAGCTACGGTTCTGTAGTTGTTACAATCAGTGGGTGAGCCCTTTTTATATATAGGGATGAATATCGATTCACACCATTCTTCGGGCCACCCCTCAGACTTCCATATTTTTTGGAGCATTCATGATGTCTCTCCGTATTTCTCCCATAGCCTTAATTGTTTCGGCTGTTAACCCATCTATACCTGGGGATTTTTTGTTATTTAACTTCTTAATAGCTTTTTCCGTTTCTGTCTTCAGAATTTCTGGTTCTGTGTTCGGACTTTCTATCTTACTCTCGCCTCCATTCTCGGGGTGGTTTTTCCATACTTCCGCAATCTGTTCCTTATCTCTCACTATTTCTCCGTTGTTGTTTTGGATTACTTGTGTCTGTGGCCTGAATTCCCGTGCTAAATATTTAACTTTTCGGTATAATTCACACGCTTCGTTGTTTTTACTATGTTGTTCTATTTCTGAGCATATTTCTGTGATTTGTTTGTTTTTGTCTCGCTCACATGCTCGCTTGGTGATTTTGTTCAATTTTGTCTTTGGTTTTTGTTTCTCTTCTGTTTCTATGGCGAATATTTTTAGTTTTCTTCTTTCTTCTATAAGTTCGAGAGTTTCTTCTGTTATCCAGTGTTTTGTTCTATTTTGCCTTGACTGAGGTGTGGACTTTTGTAACGCTCCTTTCATCCATTTCTTTGTATCTGTCCACATTTTTTGAGGGTCTTCCCATGTTCGTAGCATCTATTCTCTTGTAAGGCTTTCTGGAAGTCTTCTGCCTGCGGTATTGGTAATCTGTTGGATGTTATATGTTTTCTTCTACTATGGAGCTTTATTTTCATTTGGACACATAGTACACGTTTGAATATTGAGTGTTAAAACCGGTGATACTAACAACTATTATAGCGAATATTCGAACTTTGCAGGAAAAAACTGAAGCAGTTTTTATTTTTGTTGAAGCCAATCGAAACTGTCACGAAGCCGAAAGAATATTTAATGAAAGTTTTCGCGACCGTCCTATTTCGAGGACGTATTTAAGAGAACTTGTGCAAAAATTTATTAATACTGGAAGTGTGCAAAACAGGAAAAACCCTGGACGGTCCCCAATTTCAGAAGACAAGCAAATTCAAATAGTCGGTGAAATGGTAGTACATTCTCAGCAATCAACTTCACATTTAGCTGCGATATATGATGTATCGACCACTGTAAACAGGTTTTTCTCACGGCTTAAGTTCCATCCATACAAAATGAAGATTTTACACCAGCTGATTGAAGATGATCTCCGGCTAAACGCATTCAATTTTGTGGGGTCATGACCCAAACCATTGCAAGAAACCCATCCTATCTCCGCAATATCTGTTTTAGTGACGAATGCACGTTTTTTCAAATGGGTTTGTTAACAGACAAAATGTAAGATATTGGTGCGATGAAAATCCCCATGTTTTTCGGGAAGGTCACGCCCAATTTCAGCAAAAATTGAATGTGTGGAGAGGAATACTTGGCGACCATATCATAGGTCCCTTATTTATCAGCGGAAACCTTACAGGGGAATTGTACTTGAACATGCTGGAAAACCTCATCCATCCGTTAATAGTTGAGATTGCTGAAAATAATCCAAACGAATTTAACATGGATATCATATTCCAGCAAAATGGCGCTTCTCCGCATTTTAGCAGAGAAGTTCGGAATTATCTAGATGTAAAGTATCATCGACGATGGATTGGTCGTCGTGGTCCAACAGAATGGCCTCCGCAATCCCCTGACTTGACTCGGTTGTACTTTTTTGTGGGGGTACCTTAAATCGAAGGTTTTTCAAACAGAACCCGATTCCCTTTTGGATTGACGACGTAAAATAACAGAGGCTTGTGCAAATATCGAAGTTGAAACTTTCCAGAAAGTACGGGAAGAGATATTAAATAGGTTTTTCTATCGCCAAGAAGTTCAAGGAGCACCCTTTAAACATTTATTAAAATGGTATTACTATTCAGTTTTTGTTGTATAAAATAAGTTTTGTTGTCTTTTCGAATCTTCTTCTTCTTCTTCTTCATTCTTCAACAGTGAACATTTCGAAAGCATACCTTTTTTGCTTTTAGTTTTTTCCATAAACTTATTATTTTCAATCTTCTGGATCAATATTTTTTATGAAACTCAAGTATCAGACGCAGAATTAAAATGCCTTTCAAATGAGGTGTCACTCGACCCCCATTGCCATTTAAAAAATAGTTTAAAATAGCGTCTAGTCGCTATTTGGAAAGTTATAAAATTTAAATATGGCCTAAAAAGTAGTATTTAGCCGCCCATTAAAGCACACAAAATTTTGTGAAGAAATATCAAGTCTGTATATTTACATTGTAATAAGAATAAACATCTTTGTTCACAAGTTTTGTAAGTAACAAAATTCTTTTAGTTAATAATAAATGCTACCATCACGCGTTCATTATTTTAGAAATTATACTCTTATCTTCCTTGTACTACGAACAGTTCGTAAAGTTAGGTTATGCTGTCCTTAATTAAAATAATTCATATACACAGATATGAGTTGAGTTACGACATAACTTGAGGTATTCAGTGCCGCCCTCTATGACGATTTATTTGCTCATACTATAATTGCTTTATGCAATATTTTATTTTTATATTACAATGAATTCTTTGTTAATTGAAGAAGCTCCTAATAAAATCTACCAACAATTTTACCGAAAACCGATTCATTGGTGAAACCACGATGAGAAAGTATTGGATAGGTCAGTAGGACGTGATAGTAAATACTAAAGGATTTCCGTTTTAATTTGTGTCAGCAGGTGTTCGTAGTAGCAACAAATTGTTGAAGAGTCTTCGCGGAGTGGGATTTTCTTGACTCAAATGGCCGAGAACGTGTCGAAAATTAATATTAATCGAGAAAGTGTATATCACTTTCCCTCAGCCAGCATCAGCGTCAGAGCATGAAAATTAATAATGCATTATTTTCCACGTCCTTCCTGAAAAGAGACGGCCGTATAAAAGCGCAATATTTCGCGTTATATTGTAGAGAGGTAGCCTAAATAAGCCATTTCTAAGCACATAACACATACAGCAGACTTATTAGAGTCTGACTTCAATATAGCTGTTTTGTTGCGGGCTATAAAATATCTTTTATTCAACAGTTCTGCCGCATATTACATGATTAGTTTTTGCAGTAGTACTCGGTGGTGTTCAGAAATTGTGCATAAGAACGCCGAATGGATACGTTCGTTCCACTCAGCGTCCCCAGTCATTTGCCAACTCTCGGTGATATATTTTCTCTAAAAACAAACCTTGTTTTCGACTCAAAATCGACTCCCTCTTGCCTTATATTGTGTTAAGCAAATAACGGCAACATCGAACACAAAAAAACTGTAATTAATCAAGGATTGGGGGCACTAACCAGCCCGAAAACACAAAAAGTTTTGCAAACTTCTTGAAGTACCATTTTTACTACTTAAACACGAAATTAATTTAAAAATGCCCTACTAAACCTTGTATAACATTATTTACAATTCCAAATTTGTGTAATTACAATAATTATTAAATATTCGGCGCTTAGTTTTGTAAAATCAAACCAAAAACAGTGGAAATTTATAAAGCTAAAATAGCCAAGAACAAATATTTAGAAATATTTGTATAACTGAGTGAATTTTATAACTAAAATGTGCTACATTACATAAAATTCATAAAACCTTCACACGGTTACTACAGCAGGCATCGATAATCGTCTAGAACTACATCATTTATAATTTAAAAGGTAAATAATATGAGTTTAAAGTGCCACAAAGATAGGGAACCTACAGTTTAATGTGAGCTCCCAACCACATGAGGTGTGAACACTTCTACTCCAGAAAATATTTACTACGCAGAATACCTCGCTAGTTTGGCATACCTTGCGAAGGGGAACAGCTGTTAAAAATCCTATATTCCGGTACCGGGAAATGAACCCCAGAACCCCTAAAAGTCTAATGCGTTTACTCTAGCCTATGGCCGCCTCTATAAGAATAACGTTTTTTATTAGTTACATTGATTAAAATGTTATTTTAAAACTAAGTACTGTTTTTCAGAGGTTATATTATTTTAAATTTGGTAAAGCTAATTTTAAAACCTAATAATCCTACCTAATATTTTTGAATATACGAATAATACAACGCGTAGCAATTTTAGGTATATATTTTTCATTTACAAAAGAATAATCTACTTCATTACCGAATAATAACGATTTTTCCTCACATACTCTTGAAATTATAATTCATTTACAAAAACGTTATGAACGATTAGCGACAGAAGCAATTACATATCCTTAGGCAACACATGTTTCATTACACATTTACAAGGGTTGTCACAAAGCAGTTACTTGCGTTTATTGCAGTAACGTGGCGTCAGCTAGAACTTCACAAAGAAAATTGCAGGCATTTTTAAAACCCTTAAGCTTTGAATATAAAAGGGTAATACATGTACGAGCCCACCATTCCAAATATAGGGAACCCGAAATACATATCACAAGGTACTGCGGCATCTAAATTTTTATTGAAGGTATTATGAATTAGAAAAGCATGTTTGAAATGCTCGACTGTTAAACTAATAATGCGCGAGGATGATACCTTGTTGGTACCACAAATGCTAAGCCATTTTATATGAAAATCCACTTCTATACGCAAAAATTGCAATGTGCCACGAAGAAAATAGATTTATGCTGTTAAGTTCATTCCATTTTTTTGTTTTTCTGTACTCGAATACATATTATTCAAATATGGAGTTAAAAGTGCTTTACTTAAGCAATAATAAACTGTTGAGCATATCAACCAGGCATTTCTGACTTATAATACCGTCAATAACCATTTATACACCGCAGTAACCGATATGTGAGATGTATTTCAGGTTGCATATTTTTTGCAATTGTAGGTTTATACTTTCCAGTGAATTACCTTGTATGCATATACAGGGTAAGCGTACTAAGATAAATCAGCTTGATATCTCGCTTATGTTTGGACATATTGCAACAGACAGTGCCCCCATATGTATAGGCACCCAAACAATATTGTTTGCTGTTCTGACGTAATTAAATAATTTTTAGAAACTTCTTATAATAATTAATTTCTCCGTAATTAAAACATTTTAAAAATCGCCCTCGGCCGAGAATCGAAACCGGGGTGTTTGCATGAGATCTTGGAACTTTAACACATCAGCCCATTTAGACTCTCATTGCGTAACGTCATTGTTAATGAGGCAAAAAACATGTCTAATTTCCATTTCCGCTTCTGTATAACATTCAGAAACTGTTAAAACGAAGTTGGCTAGAAATCATTTTTTTATTTCCTAGATTAACTTTACCGTCAAAATCTCATTATTTAATATTCACAAACACAATACACTCCCATACTGGTAAGTATAGCAAAGTAAAAAACATACAGTAAATAGTATTAAAATAATAAGAGCATAGAAATCTTTCAAATAGTTAGAAAAACAAATAATGCTCAAGGTGTTTTGAAGATATCTATATGATAATGAGAAGCATGTTGTACGACTGCGCTGATGGAACTGAGTTCGATCCCAGGTCCGGAAACATCAGATTTTTACAGAGTTGTTTCCCTTCGGAAGGCATTGGCAAACCACCAAGGTACTTTCTGCCAAGAACACATTCTCTGCAGAAGTGCAAGAAACTTCCCGCGGGTAGGAGCCCGCGTTAGACAGTATGTCCCCTATGTTTATGCATATTACTTTACACACACGCCACAAACATAGAGGATAGGTCATCACGCTGTCTCAAAAGCCAAAGTACTGTAGAGATGATAATAAAGCTAAGTATAACTGTGTAAATAAAAATAGAAAACAAATTTTCACGTTCATTTGGATAAAAACTAAACACCACAAATATTATCGAACGCGGCAAAAAAACCTATTTATTATCTGACAAAAGTAATGAACTTAAAATAAACAAATTACTTTAATAAATGGTTGTTTACGTCCTTAAGAGTAGCTTTTTGTAAAAAGTAAGGAATTGTTTGATTTGCGGTACAAACCTATTTAAAAATATCATTATCTATGTCAAAATAGAATTTACATTCTATATAACTTAATAACATTAAATTCGATGTCATTGTTTGTGGATTTAAGCTGTCCAAGTACAATTCAGTTAAAGGAAGCTAAAACAGATTCTTGAATTAGCTAAGTTCCTATATCGAAAGGCTTAAAAGAGAATTCCTTCATAGCTATGTTTGTCGCTGATAATAGCTACATGAAAAATAGTATAGCTGGTAAATAAATGTTGTGTTGAACGGAAAATGCTTAATCAGAAAGAATAATGTAAACGTAGTGCTACAATCCATAATTCACAACATATAATCTATTCACGATTGATTTGCCATCCAACAGGCTATGGAAATCTGGGGGAATGTGTGGTATCATTGAAATTTGTCAATTAATTAAGTTGGGTTATGCTAGTTTTTCTTGATGGAGGTTATGTTTTTTGAAATCAGGCAATGTTGCCAGTGGAGCTTGTTTGTCCTTTAACGTCCGCCTATTGCTGCTCAATATTGGTTTATAATACTTAGATATAATAATTATTTCATTATAAATAAAATAATAACTATAATTTAAATGTTGTCGTAACACATACCAAATACATATTGCTGTTATTTTTACACGAGAATTCTGAACTCAAATCGTATGTATACAGAGCATATTCCACGCCATTCTTTGTTGTCCTATATTTAGGTCTTGCAGCAAATTAAGAAGAATTAACGTCCATGCCGTTCATGTTTCAAATTGATATTATGGTAGTCCAGTGGTTGACTGTTTATCTCTGGTGCTAAGAGACCCAAGTTCGTATTCCACTGAGGTCAGTGTTTTTCTCGGGCGAGATAAAAACTGTAAAACACTCATTCACAATTTAGATGCCAAAAGAATACCCCTACCCTATTCCACCTTCATGCTGAATCATCGGCACCCTCCGATTCTGAATCAGATTCCCCAATTGAATAATGAGAGGAGGAATATTTTCAAACGATAGATTTCC
>JABXWE010030969.1:0-10504 GCA_014611495.1 Limonius californicus
GCCTTTAAGGTCTGTGAAAGCTTCATATATATATATATATATATATATATATATATATTTATTGCCATGATATTACCGACACCTTAATTAATAAACACCATAAACATTACGTTTGTAAACTAATTATGCTAATTTTACTACATAAAGAGTTGTTGAATCGAAGTTACAGCAGGTTATTTGTTTGTTTGTTCATTTCCGATGTGATAGGTAAGCATCGTAATTTCTATATGTGGAGACATCCTAGTACAGGTGGAGTTTTTCTTTAGTATGTCTTCGTAATACAGGTATTATGTATCGTTGATAAGATTCGTACAGGCAGATTCTGAAAAATGTTAATTTGAATATTTAAACGAGATTGTAATGCAACGATAATTGTTCTTATGATTAATTTGATATTAAAGCAAGCTTTGTAATGTGTTATGCGATTAGATTCGTTTGAAATTTAAATAGAAATTAAAATTTATTAAATTTGTAAGGTTAACGTAATAATTTTGGACTGACTTCAATGGAAAGGTGATTTAATAATTGAAATTGTAATTAAAGGAACTTTATTAATGTGGAGCAATATGACTCCAATGTTTCTTTATTGTTATATAAATATTATAAAAAATTTAAGTAGGTAATTATATGAGATTTCTTATTATACAACTAAATTATGTCATGTGAGATGTTAAAACGTAGGAAATGTCATCAGCTATGTAATTGTGTAATTAGATTTAACATTAGAATTTCCATAAGAAAATTATTTATATAATTAATATTGTAATTTAGAATTGTCATTAATTTACTTTTTTGTGATTGGTCAGATTTAAAATAGTTGAGAATAATGATGAATTACTATTGGTTTAAATTAAAACAAAATGCTAGGAGATTAAAAATTTTGATAAACAAAGACAGACGTGTAAATTTTTACTACAAAAATTGTGAATAAAAGTGCTTGTAATTGAGAAATAAATACCCATTATAATATAGAAAAGTGCTTCATTGTGTTCCACCATAGGAATATTGTACTTCAGAACCTAATCTTTCGTAATATATGGAGTTTGAAAGATTCAAACTGTGGCAAGTTCATTTGAGGCATTCCTCAGCCTGCAAAGTACACAAATAGATCTTCAAAGTGGTGAATCTTTAAGGTTTGATGTTTATTCTGAGGTTATGTGTGAACACTATAAATAAAACAAGGCATATTAACCTTTACTGAGATTTGTACAATTCATATGTGAACATTCACTTACTTGTGCGACGTTTGTGTATCTTCGAGAACCACTACTTAACAAAATAGATAAAAGAAATCATATTACAAGAAGCAACCGTATACAAGAAGCTGACAAAACAAGCAGGTCCGTTTGCACTTAGCAGCTGCGTGGAATACCTATGCGCATCGCAGGGTTGGATTGAGGAAAATTGGTCTCAGGTAATTCTAATAAGGAAGTTAATTTTTTTATGTTTATTAATAAAGAAAATGAATGTGTATTATTTTTGTAAATCTGCTTTGGTACAAATTTTATTGAGTATAGTTAATCTCTTATTTTGACATCTTTATCTAGAACTTGAGTTCCTAAAATACCTGTCGTATATTTTTTTTATGTCTCTGTATTTAGAAGTATATGCAGTACCCTGAGATAATAATCTACTATTGTTCATGAATAAGGTAGGTGTTAATGAAGATAATATTTGTTGTAATTTGGAGCTAGCAACATTTATGTTATACCGGGTGAGATTAAATGTCTACGGTGTTTACATAAAGTAAAATTTTTGATTTAGATTTGTAATTTTGTATATACAGGGAAAACTCCTTTATTTGACTTATAACAATTATTATCAATGCGAAAGCTATAATCACTATAGCAATTTTATGGCACCTTCAACGTGGGGCTTTATAGCAATATATATATATATATATATATATGTTTATCAGATATCTCAAAAAAAGTCCAATATAGCAATAGCTAAACCCTCATAAGGCAGTCTGTATAGCACTATTAAACGTTTTCAGAAAAACCAAATAACCCGTCCAAGTTTGTCAAGCAATTTAAACACCTACTTCTACCAGGTACTAAAAACTATACTATACAACAGTTGTAGTAAATATTAAAACTTGCAGGGTTTAAGTAAGGGCACATTCTTGTTGTACACGATCAGTATTTGTCGAAAATGTTGTTGATCATACTGTACAAATCAGACTTCTTAATAAACACCTATTTTCTATAGTCACATATTACCTCCGCGTATGCATACTCCAAAAGCAAATATTTTCCAAGTTTTCCTTTCAAATGCTTCCTTACTGTCCAAGGCAAAGTGTTCCATTTTATAATTCTTGACAATGAAAAGGCTGCCGTACTAGCAATCATGGAAAAACATATCATGTACAGGCTGCTGCTGTAGAAAATGACTAAAACATAATGTAAGTATGAATAAAAGTCTTAAAAAAGCAAATTGAATTATATACAAGATGTATCTAAAATGTATTTATTTTCGAAAATATGCATATTGACAGTTTATTGAATAGCATGGTTTAGGAAGATGCGTTTCGCAATGTTCTTCTGAAACTGTAAATTTGAAGAACGGTTAATACTTCCTTTTGCTATCATTTCAAGACTTCGGAGATCTAGTCGATAAGGACTTAGAGATTTAGGACTGTACAAAAAGGCTTCAGAACTCCTAGCATCACGACTGAACGAGAAAAACTTGCTTGAAAAAGGAGCGAAGAAGAACAAGAGAAAGTGCATTTCTGCAGTACTTTCGAAATGACGGTGACTTTGTGTATTGCCATAACATACATGGTCTAATGGAGGTTTTGGGAATTCCGACCTATAACGCAACTGAATGGCGACTATTCATCGACAGCTCAAAGCGTAGCTTGAAGTGTGTACTGCTCCACAATGGTAATTTATTTTGTGCAGTCCCAATTGGCCATTCAGTTTGTTTTCGTAAAGAATGTGGAGACATAAAGAGAGTCATTGATCTGTTGCAGTATCACAAGTACAATTGGATCATCTGTGTTGACATTAAAATGATCTCCCTCCTCCTTGGTCAACAACGTGGATACACAAAGTATCCCTGTTTAGACATGCTAACGTTGTGCAATGCCCCACCCGATCCCACCCTATCCTTGAGTTCCTACCCCCTTACTGGCATGGGGTGGGCCTGGCGTATCCAGGATTCACCCTCGAGTCGGCTCCATGTCAGATGCTGATGATGATGATGATGATGTGGGAGAGTAGAGCTCGTGAGAAGCATTGGATGGAATCGAATTGATCCGACCTCAAACCTGGTGATCCGAACATTCTATATGAGCCACTTGTTGACAGTAAGAACATTATATTCCCACCTCTGCACATAAAACTGGGTCTCATGAAGCAATTTCTCGAAGCTTTGCCAACTGAAGAGAAGTGTTTCAAGTATCTTATTTCTGCATTTCCTACCCTTTCGTTTGAAAAGATAAAAGCCGATGTATTTGACGGTCCACAGATTCGGTAGCTCATTAAAGATGAACATTTTATCGGGACAATGTCACAACCCCAAAATAATGCTTGGTTGTTTGAAAACCTTGATAAGGACTTTCTTGGAAATAAATTGTCTAGAAAAACTTGGAGAGCTTCAAAATGCTTGGTTCGACCATGAGGATCAAGGTGCATTTTCTGCATAGCCATCTTGCTGACTTCCCGAAAACCCTCAGTGATGAGCAAGGCGAACGATTCCCCTAAGATTTGAAGGTCATGGAGGTATATGAATAAAATGTATATCTTGTATGATTTTTTGGGAAAAAGGAAGGGCATGCTATACTCAACTCAACAAAAATTGTGTTCCCCGGTGTTATTTGTGGGGCCATATGAAAGATATGGTATACCAAACACCATCAGAGACCGTTGAAGATCTTAGGAGACGCATTTTTGAGGCAGCAGAACTAATTCAGAATAGCAATGATATGTTACGTAGGGCCACCAGACCTCTCTTAAGAAGAGCGAGTATGTGAATTTTGAACAACCTTTAGAATGAATTTCAACTAACATAAAAATACGTATTGGCTCACCTGAAATTGTAATTATTTAATAAATAATAATTTAACACTCTGTATTTTGAAAACGGTTTACTTTAGGTCATAACTTTATTAGAATATTAACTGTATTTGGTCTAAAGTTTACGTACAAGAAGTAGTGACCTCACGTCTTGGGATATCCTGTAGAGATTAAAACCACATTATGGGCACCGAAATTTAAAATTTGGAAACGAAATCTCGATCCATAGAAAATTTAAATCCCCAGTTACTCTGTCGAGTTTTAAGTTGAGTTTTCGGACTTTACAATAATATCATCTATTTCAAGTTGGAATGTCATCGAAATGTTGAATTGTAACATTTGAAAACGAAATTTTACATTAAAATTTTCAAGGTGAACAATTGTAAAACATCTGGAACTTTGCCTGTAAATCCAAGATTCGCATATTAAAATATCCTAGAGTCACTGAGTTAACAAAAAGTAAAAACACAGGTCTCGAGCCATACAGCAAGCTGCTATTTGCCACCAGTGACCAATCAGCCTTTCAAGGAGAACAATCTACTCTGCATATTTTTCTCCCATTCAGATACACCTTATAACAATTACGCAGATTTAACTACCTATAAGAGGAGTTCCGGATCCTACGGCAGCTATTTGGTTCGTAAAGTACATGAGAAACATGACTATGGTAACCACAACAAACCCATTTAGAACACATTTTTCTTTTGCTTGCGGTGGCAACCAAAACTGCGTTGTTATTAATAGGGCAATAACTAGAACATAAACCTGCAAGTACATGTATGACTAGAAAAGGTAATATAATATACCAACTGCGGGCGTAACGACAATTGCTATATAAGGTCCCGATTTTCTAACAAGTGTTAATTTGAACTGTGCCTTGGATGTATGACCGCCAGAAGGGATCCATGAAGTGATTATTTCTCCTGTTGAGTTGGATATATTCCAAGTACTCCAGGTCAGTGAACCTTCTATCTGAAATATAAAATTAGTTAGTAAGAAGTTAATTGAAAGAGTTGGTGGTACTTCAGGAATACTCATTTTAAAATAGTAGAAATTTTTACACTTTCCGTGGTTCAGAGTCCACGTTACGCTGTAGGTCCTCTATGTCTGCGGTACTTTAAATCACGCAACACAGGAACACAAGAGAAAATCGCAATGTCTCGTAAGAGACAAAGCACACTGACTGTTAAATTTTAATCACAAGTTAATGTAACAATCATTGATTTCGCAAATATTTTGTGAATGTAATAGCACTTTCATTACAATGGAAAACCAACAAGACAAAGAAGAAATTGAAAAAACAGTCTACACAATAATCATAATAGACAAACTTTATTTTTATAAGCTAAAGGTAAATAAAACATCAAACTGTATAATTGGCTTCTACAGCTCAAAATTGTAAGAAAGTCTATATTAAACATGTTCGCCAACACTTTATTTTCGAACAATGGGATAATTTCATAACAGCACCGCAAACACCTATTTTTTAGGGTCCTGGAGACCCAAAACGAGTTTTCTGTTATAATCCCTAATTTGAATTCTTTGCAAAATAAATACTTTTCCTATATCCACCTATAGTATGATAATTATAATATTATGAAATTAAGTTTTTACCTTTGCCGATTTCACATTATTGTACAACGATATTTTGAATGCATTATCTCGATTTCTCCAAGAACGGAAAGAAAACGGGCAGTATTGAGTGTCGAACGGCCACTGTCTAAGATTAAACTGGCACAAGGCTGTTAGTTTTACTGGAGGAACCCATAGAACTTCTCCGTTTGGATAAACAAGAACGTTGGGATTACCAAACGGAGCAATCGATTCCGCACCATTAGCACTTAAAAAAGTTTTATTTTATATTAACCCTTTTTCTAACATATCCAGTCAAAGTAATCTAAATGGCTGAAATAGCTGAATTACTACTTGAATACTGCTTTCATACCTGTTGTGAAGATAAATATCAGGCCGCCATATTTCGTGGTCGGATATTCTAGCGACGTCTATCCCTCCATAGTCACTTTCATTCCATTGCAATTTCCTGTCAGACCAAACCTATTTTTAGAAAGACTATTTCAATAATTAACTAAACTCGCCACAATAGATTACATCTGTCTTTTTTTCCCTCGTTCATTTATACTACCGTACCCCCACCCACCCCCCGGAACCGCTTTCGCGTTACTTCAGGGAGGTGCGGGGGTCCCTTACATACTATCTATTCATGCAACATGCACCCTCAACTTAACTAAGCGAAATGCGATCACCCCAGCTGGTATTCGAACGCCCCAGCCGTTCGGTTACATTTCCCTGTGATCTCGTGTGGCAATGCGTTCCCGCACTACTCCACCGGGGCCCCTAGATTACATCTGTCTAGTAAAAAATGCCGTAGGGACCATTTTAAATCAGTACAAAACTTAAATTTAATATATATTGCTATACGTTCGGGCCAAAAAAATGTTGCTCTACGTTCGTGCGCCGAAAATTGCTATGAACGGCGATTCAATAAGTTGTCCCCCGTTGATAGTGTCAAAAATTGCTGTAGTTATTATCCGCCAAACAGCTCAAGCACAAAACTGTTCTCTCAGGGAATCACTCATGGCTTCAACTCGTACAAAAACAGAGAAAAAAGAAACGTTCAACAAAAAAAATGTAACAACACGCGCAAATTCGTAAAACTGTCACCTTGCTTCAATGTCTCTGCAACCAGCCCATCCACTTCAGCTCCACCCCTTTCACTCAACCTTGGCACGCCAAAACCACTCTTCTCCTGCGACGACTAAAACTTCATTTCGGTTAATGATACTGTATTTTCCGTTTTTTTTTAAATAATACAGTTCTTATCTGACATCCACAAATTAAAAATTTTCTAAGAAGCTCTAAAAACAAAAATAAACTTCCTTCCTTAATTTTCCTTAGCTACCAATCAAAATACAAAGATTACGACAAATGGGATAACTGTCAGCTGTCAAAACCCATTTTTTAAATATTATAAATTTTCAACAAATAACAATAAAACCTTAAGATAGCACCCCCGCCAAATTAGTATCTAAGCCCCCCATTATAATATCATAGCAATATATATATATATATATATATATGTATTGCTGTGATACCCCTATTTTAAATAATTATTATACTGTACTTTGAGGTTTTAAATGAATTAAATACAGATATCCTTTCTCAAATGTATATTAAACATATAAAAATTACTAAATTGTTTAACCATCACAAGTCAAATATTCTCACAGACGTTTTTTAGTTGCTCTCAGGGAAGCTGCTACAATTGGTCGTTCTATTTACCTTTACTAACTGGCAACAGACATGCACAACAAAACGTAGAGAAATTCAAATTACCATTTCAAATATCAAAGTCAAATCACAATTATCTGTGCTTTCCCTTTTATAAAACATAAATTAAATATGTCACACCAAATAAAATACAATAAATAACGGGGTTTTACTTATCCGCTCTTTTAATTTTATAGTAACTTTAAACCCGTACCTGTTTGCTTTAAACAAACAATGTGGTGGACTACGTAGCAATCACCATGTAGTGTCGCGTAGGCTCCGTGTCCATTGAGTAAAAGACGCGTGGTCCGTTTTGTTCGCAGAAGTAAATGTTAATAACTGCAGTTGGCGATGTATAAAATCCAGAAAACAGCAAGCAGATGATCACAGGTAAGCGCTTTCCCAATTTTGAAACACCAATAATTGTCTTTTGAATAGGTAAATTCGAAATCTACATATCTAACCTCAAAATTGATTTTCAGTTATGTATTGTCAGCTCAAGACCGGACTAAGTAGCAGCAATTACGGGAGGCCTATGTTCAGCAGTGGACACAGAAAATTGCTGTTTGATGATGATGATAATGATTGTCTGAATTTAATAATTTTATTTATTATGGCACTTTTAACTTCGACGAATTTCCTTTTATTTTATAGCACCTTTTATTTCGATGAACTTACTTGTTTTTTCTTACTGGTTGTAATTAAGATTATTTAATTGCATTATTTCTATCAAAATAATAACATTTAGTTATTTGACGTTCAGATTGTATACTTGTCAAATTAAAACAGCACACTCTCGAATGACACTTCTTGAGACAGATAAAGATCAAACACACGCTACCATTTCATTTTTCTCAAATTGTAATTTTCTCGATAATTTTTTTTAAATTCACATACGCAGAGCTAAATGAACATTTTAAATAGAAGATAAACGCTGAAAGAATATTTATTTACTTAAAATATAAACACAAAATTATAATAATTGTGAGCTGCAGGAGGAACGTACTTTCTTGTTGACGGATAAAAAGCAACGAACTTGTTTTTCAACAAAAGATTTTCACAAAAATTATTTCCGTTGCTATGATACGGAACAAAACTTTCAATTTTTTATGTCAACCCCGTGGGGTGACAGCAAATGAAATCGCAGCTCTAAATCAACTACAATAATTACAAATTTCTATAAACTACGATAACTTTCTTATAATAAAATTTACATAAAAAGGAAAACTCCAAAATTTTCCTTGCATATTTTCTCAAATATTGAACACGAACTGTTTCCAATAAATCATAAGAAAATTGGGAATTAAAATTTTTCAATTAATTAAATAAATTATTATAAACATATTCAGAGTTAATAAAAATTAACACAAACCTTCGTTGCATACATAAGAACATTATTTCAAACATATTTTTTTAAGAAAAGTATTACATTCACAAATTAACATTATTGTAGCTAGCTGTCACAACTATTATGTTTTTACTGATATACGTGAAATTACAGCTCAAGAATACATAGATAAGGTTGAAAAGTGTCCTCTATGATTTTCTAAAGATGAAGAGCAATAAAATAATCTGTTTCGAAACCTAGAAGTCAAGTTACACAAAAAAGACAGATCAAATTCCTGGACGGAAGCTAACATTTACATCGTATTTGAATTAAGTGCGATTAAACAATCAATTTTTTACAGGATAGATTAATTTATTATAAGAAAGTTATCGTAGTTTATAGAAATTTGTAATTAATTTAGTTAATTTACAGCTGCGATTTCATTGTTGGAACCTCTTGGGATTGACATAAAAAATTGACAGTTTTGTTCCGTATCATAGCAACGGAAAAATTTTTGTGAAAATCCTTGGTTAAAAAAACAAGTTAGTTGCTTTTTATCTGTCAACGAGGAAGTACGCTCCTCCTGCAGCTCGTAATTATTTAATTTTGTGTTCGAGTTTGTGTTTTTAAGCAAATAAATATTGTTTCAACGCTTATCTTCGATTCAAAGTGGTTATTTCCCTCTACGAATGTGAAATATTGAAAATTATCGAGAAAATTTACAATTTCAGAAGAGTAAAATGTTAACATGGGTTTGATATTCATCTGTCTCAAGCAGCGTCATTCGAGAGTCTGCTGTTTTAATTTGACAAGTATAAAATCTAAACGTCAAGTAACTAAGTGAACTAAGTGTCATTTTTCTGCTGAAGTAATGCAATTAAATAATTTTGATTACAACCAGTAAAAAAAAACAAGGAATTTCATCGAAATAAAAAGTGCTATAGAGTAAAAAGAAGTTCGGCGAAGTTAAAAGTGCCATAATATATAAAATTATTGAATTCTTACTCAATACATAACAGAAAATCAATTTTGAGGTTAGATGTGTGGATTTCGAATTTACCTATTCAAAAGACAACTACTGGTATTTTAGAATTGGAAAAGTGCTTACCTGTGAAAATCTGATTCCTGTTTTCTGGATTTGGACATCACTAACTGCAGTTATCAACATTTATTTCAAACAAATAAAACCTTGTAGTTATTTATTGTATTTAATTTGGTGTGACATATTTAATTTATGTTGTATAAAAGGGAAAGCACAGATAATTGTCATTTGACTTTGGTATTTGAAATGGTAATATGAATTTCCCTACGCTTTCTTTTGTTGTGCATGTTTGTTGCCAATTAGAAAAGGTATATAGAACGATCAATTGTAGCAACCTCCCTGAGATCAACTAAAAACGGTTGTGAGAATATTTGACTATATAATAAATAATAAAGTTAAAAGAATAGACTGGCCAGCACAATCCCCGAACCTAAATCTCATAGAAAACTTATGGCATATTATTTCAAGAAAAAAGCCCATAAAGAAAGTGGAATTATTCGAATCCCTAATTGATGCCTGGCATCGCTGCATTACGAAGAAGAATTAGAAAAACTGGTGAATTTTCTGCCGTAGAAGCTGTGAATGAGTTATTAAAAACAATGGATGGCTTATTAAGTACTAAAATAATTTAAAATTAATTAGTGTGTATTGTAATAAACGTTTAGGTGTAGATTACATTATTATATACAGGCTGTCTCATTTCGGAGGGCCAAATTGAAATATCTCTCTTATTATAGAATATATCGGAAATTCGTTTTAATAAAAAATGTCACATTTTTCACGCACTACAATATGGTTAAAACAAAATTCCGAACCACAGCCTACTTT
>JABXWE010030972.1:0-27355 GCA_014611495.1 Limonius californicus
CCGACAAGACCTGAAGATGGCAAATGTGACTTTGCCGAAACGTCGTCAAGACAACCAGCCCGGTCCGTCCCAGGACCAAGAAGTTGCTACGCGGAAGAATTCCTGGAAACCAACCACAGCATATATATATATATATATATATATATACAAAGGGTGTCTCATGACTCGAGTTCCATAACAAGGGCATGCTGTTGAAGTAATTTGGAGTCGAAATTGTTTAATAAACATATACTGGAAAATGCTTCCTACCGGAACTATAATCATTCAAGCTGAAATGTAAACAGAAATTATTTAAGTAATTTATTATAAATAATATAAAAATATTTCCAAATACAAAGTGTGGTCTTGTATAAAATTGATGTGGCAGCCTCCTCCAAAACGTCAGTAAAATTTCATATTGGTGCTGTAGCAACCATAATTCTGTTCACAACTTCATCTCCATTGTGAGATTGTGCTATTTAACTACTCAATTCATATGCCCCTAAATAAAGTATTCGACATTGAACAAAAAAGTTGTTAGGTCAGGAAACCTCATAAACCAAGGAACTGGACCACCTGTTCTGATCCAACGATCTGAATTATCATGATCATCTTTATATATCAACCACTGTTGAACGTAGGTCTTCCTTAACTCCAGTTTGGGTTACCTGTATCCATTATGGGCGCATATGTTTAATGTCGTTCGTTGGCGGACGTCCTTTGCTTCTGAAGGCTGCCACTCTAGCATTGCTTTGGCCCATCTTCCGTCTGTTCCACTCCAGAGTGGCGACATTTTCAACAACATCCTGAACTTTCGCTTACCACCGATGCTAATGATATGAATTATTTAAAAATTCATCCATGTTTTGAAGAGGAGTGGTTTCCATCAAAAAGGGCAGTTCTTGTAATATGTGGAAATAAATCTCGCCTATTATACTTTTTTTTCTCTTTACCCCTTGGGTCTGTTTACCTTTGGTTCCATAAGCACTTCAGCGTGTTCACGCTAGTAGTTACTCACCCCAAATCCGTGATCTTGCTTCCTTGTACCATAGCGTACATGTTGCTCGCGGGGTTTGTAGTAAAGTCTTCAGGTTCAATGTATGGTTGCCTGAATATGAGTTGTCTTTTACCTGCCAGCGCATCGCAGCTGCATAGAATATGCATTACGGTTTCTGGTACCTTACTGCAGAGTCTGCATGTGGGATCTTCGTCGAATTTCCTAATCCTCTTGAGGTGATCCTTGGCAGTCACGTGTCCTGTTAACAGGTTCTTGAAGAATCATTGCTGTGTCCTGTTTAAGATGAGCAGTTCTGTGACTCTATTTGTGCAAGCTCCTTTAATAAATACCTTGCTAGGGATTAATCCTGGCCTGTTGGTTCAGTAAGTTTTATATTGGTTGTAAATCCATTCGCTGATACATCTTGATACTTCCAATACAGGTGCAGGACCGTAGCAGGGCCCTGTTGACCCCTGCCTTGCAGGTTCATTCGATTTTTCGTTACCTTCGATCCCACAATGGTCCGGAACCCAGAGTAGTCTCACAATGTTCTGCTCTGCCAGGTCATTGCGTTCTTCATAGCGTTCCCAGACGCGTCTGGATGAGACCTTAAAGTTTGAGGGTGCTTTTAGGGCCGGCTGGCTGTCCGATACTGTTATACGTTAATAAAAGGCCCAGTAAGCTGGTCGTTAATAATAATTCCACACTAGATGTGTACAAAACCGATACTGAACATGTGTTTCGTATTTAATGGACCAGCGGTTATTATTGATGCCATCTCTGCGTACAGCCTTATTAGTGAATAAAATGTTCTCCAGAAGATACTGAAGTACAGTGAGCCAATGACAGAACTGCATCCGCAAATATAAATTAAATCTAAGTAATACAACCAGCACCAGTTGGAGATGATATGGGTATAAGCTAAAATTATGTAAGGTCTCTATATCTTCCTTCGCGTAAAGCCTGCATGACGCTAATAGATGGACTGAGTTCAAGCATCTCCAATATCATTTTCTCTTGTTATCCAGTTCATATTCAATGGTAGCTTTAGGAAACGGTTCCGGTTTCTCCTAGAAATCGATTAACTTTACTGAATTAAGCGCCAATCTGGTAGTCTGCGGTTAAGAAATATCCCCTGTTCTTCTACAGCTGCCTGTCTTTAATTTCCATTACAGTACCCATAAATATAATAAAAATGGACGTAGTTTTCGTTTGAAAAAACATCTTTCCACTTTTATAAAAAAATATAAATGACATACGGCATGGCACAAAGGCTACTCATGTTTCTAATGAATTTGCCAATGCACATTCTAATAGTGTTTTTTACATTTCAGCACTTCAACCTTCAGTGGTTGTAGTTCTATATATGTATGTATAGTACTAGTAGGAAGCAGTTTCGGACATGTGTTTATATATTATTACGATGTTTTATTGACTGACCTACATACGACCCCAAATTGAAGCAACAAAAATATTACTTTTTTAAAAGGGTAAATGTTTTACTTTACTTTACTTGCACCCGTAATCCACATGATCTCCTTTTCATATGAAAAAAATATTACAATAATATTACATAAGTTGTTGAAACAACATAATATAAACTTTAAAAGAACTTTTATCTCAGGGTTTATAATTTAAATTTTGGTAACTGTTGTATAACCTTTAAATTCTTGCGCTGGTTAACTGAACAAGGCGAAGGACAAAAGATAGTAAACATGAACTTATAAAATATGGATGCAACAAAGAAGCGAATTAAATGTTATCGAATTATCTTAAGTTTTTTCTTTAACAATTAAATGACAACATTACATGAAACAAATAGTAAGAATTAATTTAACAAAGCACTTTCAAACAGACCCACCTTTTTCATAGAAGCACTTGCTTATTTTCTTCTGGTGTTGGTAAAATTCACTAGATGAAACTAGGATGGCACTCCTGCGTTGATCTTGAACTGCAAAACGAAAGTCCATCACTTGTTGCTTTTTTCTAAGTTCCTTGCAGAAAAACTTTGGACTGAGTACCTTCGTATTCCTAAAATCGTTTTACAAGGTAATTAACCCAAATATTATTTACTGCGTATTACTTGAGACGTTCAAATATACCAATAAATTCATAAATACGTTGTTTTCCAATTCCACTTAGTAGTTTTCTGTGTTTTTCTGTTGGTTTAACATTCTGTATAATACAAATACATGCTCATATAAAATATATTTAACTACGTTTCATTGTTTTATGGGACTGTGCATGATTTTTCTTTCACGGACGAAATCACAAGTATGGTATTCAACATTCTACCTATTTTTTTTTGTTATTTTACATTTTTTGGCTAACAAAGACCATACAAATTGTTTAAGTGTCTATTCAAGTACAACCCAACAGACAATATTATGTACTCGTTAAATCCGTTAAACATAATGCTCTAAAAACAAATGACAGTGTTGAAACTTTTAGCAGCAATGTAGGTTGTTGTGTCATTTCGTTGATAGCTAGTTGTTTCAATACTTTAAAACATAAAAGTGATTGTTATATAAAAATAAATTTCACAAACTTCTTAGATAAACATAGATATGTATTTTTTATACTTCATCTTCATATTGGACAACCATAGTTATTCTATTATTCTAGAATAAGTCTATTTAACTAATTTTCAGACCATATTTAAATATAACATATTTTTGCACATACGGAAGGAACTGCCATAATATCTCTCCTACATTCTGTACAATCTTTGTAGTCTAGGAATGTCTTCCACTTAGGTAGTTCACCCCGTTACTGAACTGTTTGTATTTTTAAACTAACACACTATGATTATATTTATTGCTTACATAAACGTTGATGTTTATTATTTGTTGTTTACTTTCGAATTTTAATGCCTTTATTTTATGGCTTGTTTATTTATATTTTTCTACTTTAGAATGTCTGTGTTTTTTTTATTTTCTCCTCGTAAATATAATTTAATTTTAAATTCCTAGTATGAGTACAGATTTTAAAGTTTTTCAGTCCTATCATTTTGTAAGGTATTTTACTAGTCCAACATATTATGCATTTAATTTTACTATATTTTCAACTTCTACGAATAGGTATTTTCTCACAGGTTTGTTTTTAGTGTCTTACTTGAAGATAGTACATTATAATCTTCGTCTTGTACCACCTCATGGTGAAAATAATTTTTTTAAATTGTGATCTTATCTATGAATATTTATTTTATTACATATAAATTGTATGTAGTGCTCTATGTCAACGTTGTAAGTATGTCTATGTAAATATGAATACACAATGTTGTTCATGCTCTACGTTAGTATTGAGTGGTCTCATAGTTTTTCCGCCAATAAAGCCATGATTTTAGCCCGTTTTTTATGGGGCCTCGGTATAGTACTGCGGCAACGCGTTGCCACTCGAGGTCACAGCGAAATGTAGTCGATCGGCTGGGGCGTTCGAATCCCAGCTGGGGCAACCGCATTTCGCTTAGTTAAGTTTAGGGTGCATGTTGCTTGAATGTTAGGTTAGTGTGTAAGGGACGCCCGCTCCCCCCTGAAGTAATGCGAAAGCGGTTCCGGGGGGGGGGGGGGTAGTATGAATGAATGAGAAAAAAAAGTTTGTGGTACATAAAGTTCTGCATCCTCCAACTTCTTCTTCTATAATACCGTCTCCAATTAGAGGTTGGCGACAACTTGGCTAAATTCGCCACGATCTATAGTCGCTCAAAACAGTTGGTCCGCATTCATACCTGTCCACATTCTTATGTTTCGAAAAAATGCCAATCTTTTTCTTCCTATTCCTCTTTTACCTTCCAGTTTTCCTTTCATTGTCAACTGTGGAAGGCTGTATTTGCTGTTTCGTATGATGTGGCGAAATCATGCTGTTTTTCTCCTTTTAACTATAGATAGTAATTCTCTTTCTCTCCCTGTTCTTCTTAATACTTCCGCGTTGCTCACTATTTCAGTCCACGATATCTTCAGGATCCTTCTTATTGTCCACATCTCGAATGCTTCTATTTTCTTCTTTATAGCCATTTTCAATGTCCAGGTTTCCACTCTATATAGCAGGATTGAGCATACATAGCATTTTACAATCTTTATTAGGATCGAAAGATCCAAGCTCTTATTGGATACCATACTTCTGAATTGTATGAAGGCACTTCGTGCTATTTCAATCTTACCTTCGTCTGGGTCTAACTCTTCATTTACCCAGCATCCTAAATCCTTGTATTATCGTACCCTTTCAATTTGTTTGCCATTAACAGTGAGATGTATTCGTCCAACTAGATTTTTGCTTATTATCATTAGTTTTGTTTTCGTTATGATCATGCTTCCTGCTTCCTCGCATTCTTCATTTATTCGTCTTAGCAAGTTTTGTAGATCTTCAATGTTTTCAGCTAGTACTGTGGTGTCGTCTGCATATCTAATATTATTAATAGTTTCTCCATTTACTGTAATGCCTTCTGTTGCATCCCAAAGTGCGTTCTGGAAAATTTGTTCAGAGTACACATTGAACAGGAGTGGTGAGAGTACGCACCCTTGCCTCACACCGCATTTGATTTTAATTACTTCCGTATCGCCATCTTCAGTTTGTACTACCGCATTCTGGTTCCTGTATAGATTTTTTTATTAATCTTATGTCTTTCCCATTTAATCTTGTTTTAATTAACGATTCTACAACCTGGGTAAAATGTTTTATGGGAAATCCAATTAACGTTCGTAACCATTCAGGGGTATATTTTGTACTGCACAGAAGAATCAAGGTACCTTAATATTTTTAGTTGTCTTTCTTCTTCTTTTCCTTTTATAATAGGCAAGATGCCTGTTTTTCTTCACACAACTTTATGGCATGGACTCTGTTGATGTCCACCAACTCTCTGCCCATCTTTTTAGTGGTCTTCTTGGGTGACGATGTCCTTGTGGTTTCCAGTCTATGGTTATTTTAATTGATCTATCATTACTTGCTCTTTCGATGTGGTCGTCCCAGCATTTTCTTCGCTGCTTTATAAACTTTGTTATATCTGTTACTTGGCAATCTTCTCTTACAACCTGGTTCCTAACTAAGTCGCCATTGTCGCTGTGTTCGGCTTCAGAAATCGCTGTTCTACTCCCGGTATACTATCATCAGTACTTGGATGGGTGACCCGAAGGTTGCGTTAACGCGGCGCCTCTTTCCCACGGGGATTGATCACTGTAGGAGAGTAGATCAACAACCCCCCTTATGGGGGAGGCCCTTGCCCAAACAATGGAATGACGCGGGCTAATTAAAAAAATGCTATCGTTGCCTATTCGGGCGTTTAAGTCTCCCACTATTATAATGTAATCTGTGTCATGTGTATCATCGAGTACTCTTTGGAGGTCTTCATAGAATTGTCTTCTTTGCTCTCTTAACTTGCCCATGTCTGGTGCGTACGCGCTTATGATAGGTAACCGCTTCCTGTCAACATGTAATTGTATTTTTAAAAGCCTTTCATTGATATAATCAATGTCGTCAATTAATTTTTGGTATTTTGTG
Source organism: Limonius californicus (assembly GCA_014611495.1). Classification (NCBI taxonomy): domain Eukaryota; kingdom Metazoa; phylum Arthropoda; class Insecta; order Coleoptera; family Elateridae; genus Limonius; species Limonius californicus. The sequence continues at coordinate 6,470 of JABXWE010030972.1, forward strand.
TGTAGAAGCAGTCCTATTCCAGGGGTTGCTCTATCATTTTATTCTTTCCGCTGTAAATGAATATATAATCATTTATAACTTTGTTTCTAAGATTCCGCATATATCTATTTTTTTTTTCTCGCGTAACTCCACTATTATATCGGGATTCATATTTCTCCACGACTTGACATTCCATGCTCCAAGTCTTATTTTTCCCATTCTAAATTTTTTCCTATTCTTTTTCCTTATTCCTCATCGAGCTGTAATCGTTTGTTCCGTCCTGGGTCCGAGGCTATGTGTGGTTCTTTGAGCATTATTTAGTTTTACGGGGGGCAGGCTGCTAACCAGTTCCGGCAACCCTCCTCCTTTGTCCGGGCTTGGGACAGGCAAGGACATCCAACAGGCTACTCCATCCACGCATTGCATGCCGCAGGCGGAGTTCTTTAGTTGTATGGCGCCAAATATATAAATGCGGGCTGCTATCGCATTTTCGGTATTTCGGCATTTACCAAAAACTCTGTTTTCTGGTCAATTTTAGAGAAGGTGATTTTGGTTGCCGTGCTGTATGTGTGTTGGATTGCGGCAGCTACTTTTAAGGGGACGGGGCAACTTAGCTGGTTTATGCTGTATATTACATTTATCAATATTGTTCGTCTACAACAGTGGTTTACAAACTTTTGTAAAGCGCGACCACCTTTTGGATAAAAGTTTTTTCGCGACCACCCTCTTGTAGTACTTCATTCTCAATCTGCGGCTAAACGGCCAACTGACGTCATATATTACCAAATAGCGCAATTTATTTATTTGTCCTCCGTGTTTCCAGAAATTACCACCATAGTCGAGAGCGTGCTAGATGACCCTGGAATAGTCTGCTAAATCCATTTTGTTGGACCGCGATGACATTAGTCATCATTTTAAAATTGTGTGGTGTAGTGCTGACTGTATGTTGAGTGCAATAAATCGGTAACAAATATAGTCGAGAGCGTGCTAGATGACACTGGAATAATCTGCTAAACCCATTTAGCTGGACGGCGATGAGAATAGTCTTCATTTTAAAACTGTGTGGTGTAGTGCTGACTGTATGTTAAGTGCAATAAATCGGTAACAAATATTTAATGTTAAGTTATACTCGTTTTGTTAAAAATGGATACCTTCTTTGAACGGCCATTAGACCGCGTCTGGCAATGCAAGAATACAAAGAAAAATTGATTCTACAGCGATGAATATCTCAAATATGATTGTACTGTGACTTCCCAGAAAACCCAGTGCGTACTTTGTCGATAAGCAGCAGTGAGCATGCGGTTATTATTGATATTTTTCTCCCGTGTTTTGTTATCCTGAAATTGTTGTTATTTGTTGTAAATAAATTGTTGCATATACGTGGTAGTTTTCCTCACATATAAGCTACCAAACTATCAAGTTATCGACTTGCATTCTCATTGCAAAAACCAGTAAGCCACATACAATTGTGAAAGATCTGATTTTACTAGCAGCTGTTGAAATGGTGCAAATACTGATTGATGAGAAAGAGGCTGACAAGCTGAAAGCAACACCCCTGTCTAATAATGCTATCCAAAGAAGAATAGGTAACATGCCAGAAGATATCCAAACACAAATTGTTGAGTATATTAAGAAGTGCGCGTACTTCTCATTACAGGTGGATTAATCCACGGATATTTCTAACTGTGCCCAATTTATACCATTTGTAAGATACATGGTACTGCAGAAGATATTGTATTTTATACTCCATTATAGGTCAATACCACCAGAAAATGTATATTCGATATTCATGCAAATTGGTAATAAGTCGATCTGGTTTTATTGTCAGACATCCAGAAGCTCTAGGATCAAATTTTTACGCTCTGAGATGAATTGTGTTTCGAAAAATGTCATTAAAGTGGTAAATTCCATCAAGGGAAAAACATTGCAGACTCCGAATATTTGGGTTTTTTGTATGCAAATCTTCTTTATCACACGGAAATAAGATGGCTTTCGAGGAGTATCGCATTGAAAAGCGTTTTCCAATTAACAGAAGAACTGTTGATGCACATACAAGATGAGAAACCGGAATATGAGAACATATTTTCCAATTACCTTTGTCTTCTTAGGTTGGCTTTCCTTGCTATTTTCGAGCACTTAAAAATTCTAAATAGCAGCTTGTAAGACTGCGATATTAATCTAATAACAGCCACGAACAAAATTAACGGATTTACAAAGACACCTGATTTCTGGTCGACTTCAATTGAAAAAAAGTAAGTTTGATTCAATCCAGTGCGTTCAAGAACTCATGGAAGACTTAGCTAAGGATGATAACATGTTAAATTCTAAGTTAGTTTGCACAATTTAAAACAACATCTTGACTATTTTCCCAAAGAAATTCAAAACAGTTATGACAATCACAGAGTGATACTGAATCCTTTTTTAGACAACTAGACAAATATGAAAAAAAAACTTAATTGCAATATCATGTAATGGAATGTTGAAAATAGATATCTTTTCCCTGAGCGTAAATTGACCCATTTTGGACCAAAATAATGCCAGAATAATTTGCGGGCAAAGCTATAAAGTGTTTGCTGCCATTTGCTACATCATATTTGTGCGAATTTAGTTTCCCGTTTAAGACGGCCATAAAAACAACAGGAAGAAATCGCTTCGAACTTGAAAATGATATTGTGTGTGAATCGAATAGAGAACCCAGATTTTAAAACCCTGAAAAACAGGCACATGCATCGTATTAATGTTTTTACGTTGCAACTTGTTTTTATGTTAACCTTATTTTTGTTCTATTCATTCATACCAACGCCTCCCCCTCCCCCCGGAACCGCTTTCGCATTACTTCAGGGGGATGCGGGCGTCTCTTATATACTATCTATTCATGTTACATCTAAACTTAACTAAGTGAAATACGGTCGCCTCAACCGGGGTTCGACCACGTGGTCGGTCGGACCGCATTTCACTGTGACCTCGACTGATAGCGCGTCTTCGCACTGCCCCATTAAGGTACCTGCCCGCTAACCCTGGGGGGTGGCACACTTTAGAAACCACTGGTCTACATGAATTTACCAGGAAGTTAATATTAATTATTGTTACATATATGTATATTATTATACTGCATTAAATATTGCGACTGGTTATGCATTAACTAATCTCGACATCTTTTAAAACTTACTTCAAAATTGCTCATATTTGCAATTCTATTGAATTATTAACAATTATTGTATTATTTTGTTTGTGTCCAAATAGTTTTTATATTTTATACATTTACCTTATTGTTACGTAGTTTATACCGATTTTTTCAAAAATGTATGTTGTAAGATGTTTTTTCCGTTTTTTCATTTTTATTAGATTTATTTAGACATGAATTTTATACTTCTCTTTAGCTTCGTACATTGGCATGGTACATCACTATTTTTATATCTTTCTTCAATGTTCATATTCCCAAAAGTTGCTCTTTGCTATAACTCTACAAATTTATATTTTACTACGAAGTTAGACAACTATTTCTTTGTTTTGCCATAACTCGTCCACATAAAACGGATATAGCCAGCAAGATTCTTTCGAATAGTAGACGTACTGAAATTCTATCACAGACATTTCTAGTAACTTGTTCTAACCAAGATATTTTTTTCTAACAAAAACGTATTTGCAGTCATTTGGTGTACGAGGTCAATGGGTGAGTGCAATAAACACAGACTGCTGACCACATAAATCGCTCTGTTTCCTACTGCAATTATGTGCAGTCAGGTTTTCAAGAACGCTAGATACTCGGAACTACTCTTGAGATAATAGATCCGCAGATCTACGATAACAGTCGCGTAAAGACATTACAATTACTTCACTATTTATACAACGTTGGATATTTTCACCACAAAAGTCCGCAAAATTTGACATGCGACAACTGAATCATTTTGAATTATTGGAAGTGGCGTAAACTCATTTAAAAAGGAAACAATTGGAAATCCAAAGCGTTTAATATACCTTTATATGCTAGTTTAGTTCTATATACAGGGTGTAGCAGAAATAGGAACAAATATTAAATCCGATGGTAGATTACAATATATACAAATTAGAAAAAACATTTCTTTGTCAAGGGGACCCTTAGGATATGAGAAAATGATAATTGAAAATTTGACCCAAAATTGTTTGAGTACCGCAGGATAATATAAAAATTTGAGTTCAAAGACGTGTTATGCAAAGGAGAGTAAGATAGAAGTGCAAATAAATTTCTTATCACCTGCCATAAACCGATACTATTAGGTAGGTCAGTAATTTCTATTCAGTCTGTTGTTGTCACAAGCCAGACAAGTTTTTACGTGTTTGCCAGTTTGAATTTACTTTAAAATTAGGTAATAACTTTCTACAGCTTAAATATATTTTCTATTGTATTATCAGCCCTTATCAAACTACATTTTATTATATTTTTTAATTCAAAAAAATAAACTTAATGATTTTTGAAAAATGAATAGTACCGTTGAATTCTACTTGAGCCAATCTATTACTGGTTTAAATATTTGTACCTATTTCTGACACACCTTGTATATTAATATTCAGAAGTTTGTCTTATACTTCCCCTTGCATTTGAACAAATGTCTATAGCTTGTTATTATTTTCTTTACCACGTCTCATATTTATACAATTTAGGTTTTACGGAATACGTCTGTCAGACAATGGCGGAATTTTTATTTTGGGGAATTCCAAAAAAATATATTTTCGCAGAACTAGTCCGTAACAATTTATAGTTTTATTTTGGGAATGCGACGTTCGTCGAATGAAACGTATTAAATCGGATGAAATTGGTCATTTTTTATTTTGGACCGAATTTTGCAAACTGACCTCCAACAGAATGAGATATTTGTCTATTAATACATCGATGAGTTAATAATAGCGAATAATTTAAAATTTAAAAATATGTAAATTGAAAAAACGCGTGTTACGTCTCCCTCATTAGTGCCAATACACACAAAATTGATAACCCCGAGCAACCAGCGAGCACATTGCGATAACGATGTATTTTTTATAGTTTTTTTAACACAAGTTTACGATGTTTTTGTTTTTATATTTACTCAACAGCCAAACAGCTGCTTCCAAACTTTTTCCTCGACGTTCACGTTTTACTAATCGTCTCATTAATCTTCTTTCTATAACAAATTAATCATGGGACACTTGTTGCAATGTTGCAATGGTGATAGGGTGAAGTAAAAATAATTGATATAAATTGGTCTGTTTTTTTAATAATTTGTTCCAATTAAAAACTATTTTTTTGTATCTGTGCAGCATACTGAGATTGGACCAGTTTTATTTTTGTATGTTAGTTTAAAGGCGATTTTTTGTTTCTTTTTACCTTGCACACTTTTATTTTCTGCTTCGCTTCGACTTTCCTACAATGTGTTTGCTATCTTTTAAATATGTCTACAGTGAAATCGCTATTTACAGACATCTCTTTCTAGCCGACAGTTTTACTTTGTCCCGATTTCCCGATTCCATGTAGGTCCTTCTATATTGAACGTATTCGGAGCATCAATTTTAGAATATTTGCTATTAGAAGTCTCGCTTAAATGGATAGTACAAACACGCATGATACAATTTCGAACTAAGTTACGCAACTGTTTGTTTAGAAAATCGTACCAGGATGAGCAAAAAGCACGATTACTCGCGTGTATATTGCAGGTGGTCATGAGTTAGAGTTCAGCGCGTTAAACTTCAGCGCTGAATGTCTGGGGTTCAATTCCCAAACGGGAACATCGGATTTTTAACAGTTATTCTTCTTCGCAAATCAATGTCAAATCAGCGAGGAATTCTGCCTACTTATTCCACACTTCCCGGAGTTCGAAGCCCACGTTAAGTTGTAGGTCCTATATGTCTGTGGCACCCATAGAGAGAAGATCGCTATAACTTGTATGAGACATAGGGGTACTTATCGTGAGACGACATAAATTCACGGTTCGGAAATTGTCCGTCCAAGAGAGATTTCAGTGTAATTCTTCACATTTCCAGTTATTCGGAGCCCACGTTAAGCTGTAGGTCCTCTATGTTTGTGGCACTTGAAGCGCACATAGGAGAAAAGATTGCTAGAATTTGTAAGAAACAAAGGGACAATTCTCGCGACAAAACATAATTTACGGTTCAGAAGATGTCCGTCCAAAAGAGGTTTCAGTTAAATGCTTTTTTAAACAAATATTTAAAGCTGTCGTAGAACAGATGTTAGCGCGTTAGACTTCAACGCTGAAGGTCTGTGGTTCAATTCCTAGTACCAGAACATCGTATTTTTAACAGCCGTTCTTCCTCGCAAATCAATGATAAACCAGCGAGGAATTCTACCAAGTAATTTTTCTACATTTCCAGTTAATATGTAGGTCCTCTATGTCTGTGGCACTTGAAGCGCACATAGGAGAAAAATTCGCGAGAACTTGTAAGAGACAAAGGAGCACTTCTCGCGACAGGACATAATTTACGGTTCAGAATATGTTCGTCCAAGAGAGATTTCAGTATAAATGCTGTTTTAAACAAATATTTAAGGCTGTCGTAGAATAGAGGCGAGCGCGTTAGACTTCAACGCTGAAGGTCTGTGGTTCAATTCCCAGTACCAGAACATCGTATTTTTAACAGCCGTTCTTCCTCGCAAATCAATGATAAATGAGGAATTCTACCAAGTAATTCGTCTACATTTCCAGTTACTCGGAGCCCACATTAAGCTGTTGGTCCTCTATGTCTGTGGCACTTGAAGCGCACTTAGGAGAAAAATTCGCTAGAACTTGTAAGAGACAAAGGGGCACTCCTCGCGAAAGGACAAAAATTCACGTTGCCGAAGATGTCCGTCCAAAGAGATTTCAGGGTAAATCCTTTTTAAAAATATATTTAAGCCGGCAATGGAGTAGAGGTCAGCGCGTCAAGACTTCTACGGTTAAGATCAGGGGTTGAATTCCCAGTAACGGAACATCGGATTTTCAACAGCCGTTCTTCCTCGCAAATCAATAGCAAACCAGTGAAGAATTCCGCCTAATAATTTTTCTACATTTCCAGTTATTCGGGGCCCACGTTAAGCTGTAGGTCCTCTATGTCTGTAGTACTTTAAACGCGTAACACAGCCATAGAAGAGAAGATCGCTATAACTTGTAAGGGACACTTCTCGTGAGAGTACATAAATTCACGATTCGGAAGATATCCGTCCAAGAGAGGTCTCAGTGAAAATGCTTTTTTAAACAAATATGTAAGGCTGTCGTGGAATAAAGGTCAGCGCGTTAAAACATCTACGGTAAAGGTCTGGGGTTTAATTCCCAGTACCAGAACATTAGATTTCTAACAGCCGTTCATCCTCCCAAATCAGTGGCACACTGGAGAGGAATCCGGTCTAGCAATCTTCTACACTTACCGTGGTTCGAAGCCCACATTAAGCTGTAGGTCATCTATGTCTGTGGCAGTTGAAGCGCACATAGGAGAAAAGATCGCTAGAACTTGTACGAGACAAAGGGGCACTTCTCGCGAGAAGACATAAATTCACGTTGCGGAAGATGTCCGTCCAAACGAGAGTTCAGTGTAAATGCTTTTTAAAAAATATATTTAAATCGGTCGTGGAGTAGAGGACTTCTACGGTGAAGACCTGGGGTTCAATTCCCAGTATCGCAATATCAAATTTTTTTATGGCCGTTCTCTCTCACTAGGCATCTGCAAACCAGTCAGGTATGCTTCGTCTTCTTTTTTGATTTATTTCCCTTATAGTCTAACAAGGTATCGGGTAATCGATCAATTTCTGATATTCCTTTCTATTTACCGCCAACCTCTATAGTTCTCTGTTTTGCCACCTTGCCGTGGGTCGTCCCCTTCCTCTCTTCCCTTTTCCTCTCACTTCCATTATCTCCATCAACTTTAGGGGTCTATTCTTCCATTTGGATTAGGTGCGCATACCATTCTAGCTATTTGTTTGGATAGTTTCCATTACCTGTTCTTTCCTCGTAGTTACGACTGTGATCTGTCTCTTCTTGTTTTGCCTACGTTTCTATTACTACTATACTTATCTATTATGCCCGACCTTATTTTAATTTTTTTGCAGTGTAGCTTTGTTTTAATACGCCACCCACTTTTAGTTTCATTTCTTCCTATTACTCGCGGCATTTCAATTTACTACCAGTTTTAGTGTGTGGTGCTAGTTCAGTTGGCAGAGCGTCCGCTTTTTGGGCAAAACGTTGATTATGGATTGGGTCCGATTCTTTAAAATTACCTCGCAGTGTAAAAAAATCTCGTGTTGCAACCCACCATACAAAATTCTCCAACTTTATTGGCAACCACCACGTTAAACTAGGTCCACAATATTTCTATCTTAGCGTTGAGGAGAAACACGTGGCAGAGAAGAGTGGCAGTACCCAGCAGTGGGATGAAGAGGCTGTTAACGTTTTTGAATTCGTATTTACTTCTCCATTGGTTATAAAGAATTTTCATTTTATTTTCGCATAATTTAAGACTAATTTAGTTTTTTAACATATTTATTTTTATTTATATACCATTCGCTAATACAAAGACGGGTTCGACGAAGTTCACAAATTTTCTTGTATTTTCTTTCTATTTTTCTTTATTGAAACAAATGCGTTTATCAATTTCAGTTTTGATATTATAATATCACATAATATACATTATATTTTTCAATATATCAGTCTGAATGTACATATTTATCCTTGTTCCTTCTTTTATTTTCCACCGTATCTTAGGTTAGACATCTATGTTTCTTCTTCTAATCATTTATGTTTGAAAATGCCGGCACTTCATTTTTCAATTAGGATTTACCGTGCCATAGTTTTAAACAATCTCCCTTGTATTTTTATACCTTTGCTTCCCATTTCAACATTTGTTCTATTGTATTTTCTAAATTTCCTTATTATCATTTCCACTTAATGTGAGATCTTAACTATCCTTAGTATGTTTGATACTTTTTTTTAACTTTGAAGCTATTTCTCTATTATTTTTTGTGATTAACAAGTCCTTACATAATGTTTTTTATATTTATTCTTTTGATTTAACCATTTTCTGTTCTGTTCATCATTTTTTCTAATTATTTTCAACTTCACCTCAGTATCGAACAAGTTCTTAGTAGGTTTTGCTTTATACTTCTCCTTCGCTATTGAACGTTTTATGTTTTTTATTTGTACCACACCTCATTTATGTTAGTTATTGTTGTGTTACTTTAGTATTGGCCAAGTTTTTAGTTTATTTTGTCTACTTTACTTAATGGTTGAGCATTTTGTGTTATATCATAGTTTTCTCCGTTTGCTGATTATTTGGTACTTCATATCACAATTCAGCTTTATACTTCTTTATGATTCAGCATTAGTTATAGTATTATTTTGCAGATATTATCCTTCTTCTTCCTTCGCTTATGAGTAGCCTCTGTTGTATTTTATACACCACCTCTTTTTTATAGAATACTTCATTTAGACTTTACTGTAAGAAGTGTAAGAGATATCTTAGTTTATGATTTATACTTCTTCACTTTCAAGCATGTTCTGTTCTTTTTTTATACTTCACTTCATTTTACTCAATTATTTTTCACATCATGTTATGGAAACCTCAAAATCAATGTCTATCATTTTAAGCAAACATCCTGGCTGGTGTATAAAATTAATATTTATCATCATGAGGTCAATTTTAGCTGATCTCAGTGTGAGGTCGCGCACCGTCCTTCAACTTCTATTCTTAGTTTAGATTCTTTGTCTTCCTCTCTATCATTACACCGCAAAAAGTCTAAATTACTCGTAAGTGTGGTTGCTTCGGCGGTTTTCGAGTGCGCGTTAGCATTCTATCTTTGCTGGAAAACGAGAAGTTTATCAAAACTGTGAAGCTTCAAGTTTGTTGTTGTTTTGCTTTTCGGTTATCAAATTTATGTAACAGCAATTAACAATAACTCCATGCATGGAGTTTTTCGTTATCGCCGAACCAATTGACGTCGACGGCTTAATAAATTTTGTTTACATGTACATGTCAAAAGTGTTTTTTAAAGCAAATTAATCTTTACTTTTAATAGCGCTATTAAAAACTTTTGGATTCACATCTGGGAGAGGCTCTGTATCTCGGTGCTTTCAGAACTTTTAGCAGGTCAAGGATGGATTACTTACTTAGAATATTAAACGTGTAGTAAAAGTTTAGATGATTTTTTCTCGTAAAAATCTACGTTGTTAGTTAAATTGTCTTCCTAAGGTAACTCAGCTTAAAATAAGTTTGTGGCTAAATACTTTAGACTCAATCCTAGTAGCGATTCATCAGAAATCGGCCTTATATAATCTCCCAAAAATCAAAAATATAGCGCATTCGTACGAGGATGGTTCATTAATGATTGTCCCTAATATACAAGGCATTGACCGACAACTGAATAATTTTTTCTAGAACCGTCAGTTACTGGCATTAGTATATGCTAAGTTTTAGATACCTTGTTTGTAAAGTTATACATTTAATATTACTGTGGGTATTGCATGTCCGGATAGTTGGGCGATTCTACTCTGTCATATCAAGTAATTAATAATTGGTGCCGGGATTTCAAATTAGGAAGGAAGCCTTGTGTTGTAATGGAAACAGTGTTTTGGGATTATGAGGGAGTTCTTCGTGTTGAATATTTTCACACAATAACGGGAGGCTATTACCCGAATCTCGCACCAAAAGTTCACGAGGCAATATATATAAATTTTGCTACCATCGTTAACAGTATTTTCGTCTCATTGTTGGGCACCGGCCTCTTCTCTGCCATGTGCTTCTTCTCAACACGAACGAGTAGTACAGTTTAACGTCGAATCTAAAGTTCCAGAGAAGATTTTTGGCATTAGGACTTCGCGGTTGCCGGCCGCATTGGGGAATTCTATGAGGTGGGTTGCTGTAGAAAATTTGTATACGTGGCATGGTAATACTGAATGATCAAACTGAAGCTATAATCGACATTTTGCCTAGAAAACGAGCGTTGTCCCAGCTTAACTGCCACCATACCTCCCACATTGGTTCGTACATACATCTAGTAATACGGACCATTTGATATCGGTTTGTCGATGAAACCTTTCCAGATCTTTCTGTATTTTGCTTTCTTCCTCCAGTCGCGGATTCCTAGCGTCTTTATGTCCTCTTTTACGCAGTCTAGTCACCTTCTTTTGGCCTTCCTCTCTATCTTGTACCTAGTAACTCTCTGCCTAACATTTCATTGGGGCTCTTTCTCCCATCCTTGTCATGTGACCCAGCCAACTAATTGTTTCACTTTCACTTCTGCCACTATATCTAGATCATTGTATGCGTCTCTTAGTTTTGGTTCGTCCTCCTCACCGAATGATCTCCCTCCTAGTCTGCATCAAAAATTTTCCTAAGTATCTTCCATTCCCACACCCTTAAACTTTTTAGTCATTCACTGTTAGTGTCCACACATCGATTCATATGTGATCATATGTTGTATTATTGACTTACATAGGTACTCTTAATTTTGCTCTGCTTGATATGTTCTTTGCACTAATATACCCGAGAGCGCGTACATACTTCTATTTCCTGCCATTATGTTAGCCAATATTTCTTGGTGCACATTGCTCGTCCTTGCTAAGATATTTGAAGATTTTTATTTTTTCGTACTTCCTGTCTTTCCCCTCGTGGTCTTTTTTAGTGCAGGATCGATCTTCAACGCTTTTTGTTCTCTTTGCGTTTCATATATGTATTTGATTTACTTGTTGTTTTTTTTTGCAGGCCTGCCATCCTCGCTTCTGGTTTCGTAGGTGTGTTATTACCTTCTTAGTTCTTCTTCTGTTTTGTTCTGTTTGTTCTCAAACTTCAATAAAATAAAAAATGGAACATAGCGTCTAGTATGTTTTCATAACTCCCCTTAATGTTAAACAGTTTTTAGGCTATCATCATCATTATTAACAGCCTTTTCGTTCTACTGCTGGGCATCGGCCTCTACTCTGTCACGGATTCTTCCTTAGCGCTAAGATAGAAACACGGGGGATCTACAGTTTAAGCTCAAATCCGAACGACAGAAATTCCAGAGCAGGTTTTTAGCATTAAGATTCCACGGTTGCAAGCCGGATTGGGAAATTGGTGTGTGATGGGTTGCAGATAAGATTTTCATAAATCTGCGTGGTACTTCTTGGATTTAGAACCCAAGCCAGAATCGACGTTTTACTCAGAAAGCGAGCGCTCTACCAACTGAGCTACCATCGCACTATAGTTGAGGACAAATTGCAACGTCACTTCTTTCAGATATTTTTAGCAGTTTCCTGTTTACCTATATCAAACTGGTACCTAAAACTATAAAAAATCACAGCAGACATTTTGGTTCATAAGGAAGTACAGTTGGAAGAAAATGTATTCAAAACGAATCTATAAATTAACATAATATCCTCTAAGATGGAACATTTTATTTAAATTTAAATTAATTTGTATATTTGAGTAGTTAGCCCATGTTTTCGGTGAGCAATTCCTATCTTTTTGGTATGAGACTTACCAGTTTCCCTAGGGTTTTTTCGAAATATAGCAAAATCAAGTATTGGTCAGAAATTCGATTAATTCTTGGTGGTTTTTCTTTTAGATATAATGGTTGATAGTCCTATAGATTTTATTGGTCATCATTTAGGATTTGAGCAGTATTGTGCTATGACATCTGGAATTTTGCAGCTTTTGAGGCCATTCAAAGAGCGAAGGAATATTTTAGTGATTGCAGTGTTTACATACTTATAATACAATTGGTGTTTTGGTAATAAATAATTATAAGTGGATTTTACTCACTTTAACTACTAAATGTTATGAAGTACCTACCTGACTATTCTAGGTCATGGCGAGCATCTTTCCCAGCAAGCAATTGGCAATCCAGCAATCGGTGGCGAGCAAGTAAGCGGAGACCCTACTTCAGTAATATACTTTTATCCTTGTTTGTAACTGTAGACACTATTCCAGGATTCGTTTTTTTTTTATCTTACCTATAGTATGTTTCTTCTTATAGTTTATAGAGTACAGTGTGTACAGATGTAGATCAAACCTAGAAATAATGGGACTATTAATGCAATTTATTTGTAGAAATACGAAATATTGGTATGGGATTTTGTCTTTGTCCGTTACTATGGCAGCAGCTCAATTGTCAGCGCATTCGTTTTCTGAACAAAACGTCGAATATGGCGTGGGCCGGATTCCCCAGCAATACCGCGCAGCGTATGGAAGTCTTACGCTGCAACCCGCCGCACAGAAATCACCATTCCGATTGGCAAACATCGGGTCGTAATGACAAAGCCCTTCTCTGGAATTTCTGTGGTTTGAATTCGATGTTAAACTGCAGGTCCCTCGTGTGTCTACCTTAGAGCGTGAAAGGCTGTCTACTGAAGGTACTCCAATAAAACACAAGTCGAGAGGAATTACTAATAATTCTTATATTTCTCTTCTCAGTTATTTTGATGTTTTCACTTTTCTACTAATTCTTATATTCTACAAGGTGAAAATATACTGCCCTTCTATTGTCCCCAAATTTTCTTAAAGCTTTTAGCTTTTTGCTATTATTTTTTCTTATGCTGGGAGAAACAGCCGATGATAGTTCTGGAAGTTTCACGATCATTGTCAACATATCGTCCAATTAAAAAAATAAAGGTAGCAAAGAATGTCAAAATAATACTGCCTTGGGACCCGAACCTGATATAAAAGAGAAAACAGTCTACTACTAGTAGCCCTGCTGTTAGAATTTAATATTTTCTTTTCCCATTTGATATGAGAATCCACGGAGAATGTGTCGTTTAACTCGTAGATGTCAATGTTAACATGTTTTATAATTAGCACCTTGTAGAAATCCAAAAATAGCGGCAATTGAAGTTTAATATATGCTAAAAAGAATAAAAAGTTGTTGAAACCGAAGCTCATCCTATTATTAGCATGAAATATTGGCATGCATTTTTATTTCCGTACTCCAAAGAAGTTAAGAGACAAGTAGTTTGACAGTGAACCTTCTTCTTTATCTTCTTCAGCAGATGTTTTGTATTTTGTTCCAGGTATAGACTCATTTTGAACTTTAACTTTTAATAGTTTTAAGGTCATTTTATATTTTTTCTGGGTTGTTACCTACCTACCTACCTTTTTCGTAAATTATTCAAATAAAAATATTTTTGTAGTTTGATCGTCAAATAATATAATCGGTAGATAATGTATTAACGAAGACCTAGAGTTCAACATTAAAAAGATCAATAATTAAAAAATACAAAAATCCTGAAACCAACTGCTAAAAAAAAATTCAAAGAACACAAAATAAAAACAAAGCCTTGAAACAGAATCATTGAATGATATATTTTATTGTCGATCTTACCCCAATAAAGGACAACTAGTTTTATAGTTATAGTTTCATCGAAAGCTTGAACAATTTTAAGGCAACATTAATATTTTACTGACTTCACATTTTTGTTGTTTACCCTTAAGACACTGCAGCCGCTGGGGCTAACGGGAAGTTGTTCCGTTTCTTGCTGGTTTTGAAATCTCCAAAAATTGTATTTGAAAGTCCAAGAAGATAGTGGTAAACGCATACAATAATTGAATAAATTGTGAAAAATACAGGAGGTTCAAGAAAATACAAAAAATTAAAGGAAACATTATATGTATAAATCAACATTTTTTTGGAAAACTATTAGTGAATATTTGACAGGAGAAGATATTTGTTAGAAATGTTCGATTTTCTTCCACTGATTACAAACTAGAGAACCGGTTTTGGAAGCCTAAAATTAAGATTAATTAAAATTGTGTTTTTGTAACTCACCTCAGTAAACGACGCTTCCTTTCAGGTTTTTTATACTTCATCTCAATTTTGGACTTTTGCATATTTGTACCTGGGTGAAGTCAGTTTACGTAAAGTTTTTTTTTTCTGATGAATGAAACTACATATAATATGTTTAGAGGTTACAGAGGTTATTTTCAACATGTATTCTATAATTACAAAAATTCTAAAAAACACAGAAATAAAGAATAATAAAATTCATTCATTATAAAAAATAAAGAATCCCATTGAAACAGAATCTCGTCGCAAATTTCCCTGAAATCACTCGTACTTGTATCAAGTTAAACATTGTCTACGAATTAAACTTCAATAACAATGAGAGATAACAAATAATTTAATGGCAATTAGTTAAAAATTATTGCATTTATCTCACAAAAATAGTCCATGCGAAATGGCGATAATTCGCAGGAAATCATAAAATTTCCGTTGATATAAGTGTAATTATTATAAGATCGGAAGACGTTAAATTAAGTGCTTATTGTTAACAATAAATTTTCATATCAGCAAGGTTAGGTGTTGGATGACCCCAACGACACCAGAAACAACAGATTTGCGTGGCGTTGCTGTTTTAACCTAAAACTGTCTAGAAGTGCATTATTAATTATATATCAGAAACGCCAAATGCAATTACAATTTATTGATAATTAATTTATGAACGTCTGCGTTGCGAAAACAAAGGGCAGGGTTAAGTGTTAAGAATTTTTATGCTCTCATTACCCTATCACGAGGAAAACTTTAATTTTAGAATATTCCTTTTTAGTTCTAAATTTCAACTTTTAGACTAAAATTGCTTTTTATGTTTATGTTTAACGATAAAACCATTAATATTTTTGATTCGTCTAAATGTTGGCCTATTGAGATTTTTGTACTTCACCTGAAAATTGAACAACTGCTGTGTATTATTTGTACCTCTTCTCCAAAACGAGCAATTCAAATTGCATATTCAAAAAATTTCTTAAGTTGTGGATTTTTTTAGAACAAAACAATGCGGAACTGTCAGGTGTGACGAAAGCGTGCCGCCTAGTTGTTTATTAGTAACATCAGTTCGATATTAAAAGTTTTATAGCCGTGATTGATAGCTATAAAAAGCTAATAATAAGGTTATGGCCATAGCGGCCGTTGATGCCATTGACCACTGACCATTGACACCGACAACGCAACACCATAACCTAAAAGCAACCTAAAACTGTCAGGAATGAAGTGACGTTTATTAATAATCGCAATAACAATTAAAACTAATCAATAGCCAATTAAGAGCGCCTTGAGTGGGAAAAATAATGGACGAGGTCGCTGGCAAGGCTTTTTTATACGGTGTCTGCTGTAAGAGATGCAAATTAGAAGAAAAAAGAGCATAAAACTGTCATGCAGAGCCATAAATCTTTAAAATATATACAGGGAAATAAAATAATAAATCAAATAAATAAAAAATGGTTATAAAAGTAGATGCAAAAGCGTAAAATTGTAAAATTTACACATGTAGCAGTTTCCTATTTCGAAATTTGGTTATAAAAATTATCGAATGGGAAAAGTATGTAGAAGGAACAGTCTTTCAATACCACTCACTGTAAAGATTGAGTTTCGAATGGCATTATGGCGTTATCAAGAAGAATGATCCCTAAATAAGAAATTTCAAAAATTTAGGGAGGGTGTCACATAAATGTAGGTGTTTGATCCGAATAGCACAGCACACATCGCTATTGTTACCTATTTATAAATATACTAGGAATGGTCGAATGTATGCAAGAGATTATTTATAAAATAGGGTGTTACAATATTACAGTGATAACAATTATATAACTTTTCGCTGTAGGAAGCTTTCCAATACCTTCCCGGAAGCAGTCTTGGGGTTACATACGTATCCCCTCTTGAACAACTTTAATAACGTCGCTATTTGACTGAAATCTTTTCCCTGCTAAACAAATAAAATTCGGAGGCAACAAAATCAGTATTGTATGCTACATGCGAAAGAAGGTCCCATTAAGTTTTGTTTAAGGTTTCAATTGGTCTTGCAGCGGTATGAGGGCGAGCATTGTTTTGTGTCAAACAGTATTGTGAATTAATTGTACGACTTACTGTAAGAGAGCATCCTAAAAAAATATTGCCATCATTTCACCAGCTAACAGCACAGTTTTTGCTTTCTTTGCCTTTGGAGATGTAGTGTGACACCACGTAACTTGGATGTTTTGACTCAGAAGTAAAATAATGGACCCAGGTTTTATCATATCCTTCTCTCAACTTGTATTCTTTGGTCAACAAGGGCAGAATCCACCTCGCACTCGCCTTGTGACACTTTAACTTGTGTTTATGATGTCTTCAGAACTTGCTACACTAATTCGTATATTTTGATATATTTTACGAAGTATTACTAGTCTGTTTTGCTGAATAAGGGCATTACGTTTTTCTTGATTTTCACGATATGCTGAAGTTGCAGTTCGTCGTACATGAGGCTCAGTGTCTACACGAGTTCTTCCGTCTCTAAAAGCTTTCGACCACTCAAACACCCGACGTTTAGAAAGGCGTTGATTGCCGTATTGCGCTCGCAGCCTTGTAAGTATTTCAGTTGCTCTCATTCGTAAGAAATTTGATTATTATACACTGTTCCACGCTACAGTGAACAGAACCTTTCGACATCGTAGCTGTAACTGTTAATATAATATTATAGCGAAACAGAAGGGCTTTGTAGAAATAGTAAAACATTGTCCACCCTTAGTAGAAGTAATTGGAACAATTGCGGCCATGGCTGTATTAATTTATCATCAGCATTCTCGGCGCTGGAGTCTTACGTAAGCCTGGGTCTCCCCAAGAACGGTCTTCCAGGTGCCCCTGTTTGTTGCTGTTGTTATCCAGTTCCTGACACCTAGTTTCTGAAGGCTTTTTCCACTGCATCTCTCCACCTAAGCTTTGGGCGTTCCATCTCCCTTCGACCCTCCGGCTTTCCTAGCAGCAGTATCTTTGTAGGCTGTTCGTCACTCATCCTCGCCACGTGTCCAGCTTATCGAAGTCATCCAGCTTTAATTTTTTATACCACGTCGATCTCCTGTTATTGTTGGTATAATCCATGGTTATATCTTGTTCTCCATTCACCTGCTTCCTGCTTCCATAGATCGTCCGCAGTATCCTCCGTTAAAATGCTCTCAGGCGGACTTCATCGGATTTGGTAAGAGGTCACGTCTCCCAAGCGTACGTAAGGACCCGTCTAGTTAAGGTTTTATATATATTTTAATTTTGGTTTTCCTGGTGAGTAATTTAGAATTTAATTGTTTAGGAAGCCCAAAATAGCACCGCTTTGCCAGCATGATTCTTCTATTTACTTCTTCGCTAGAGTTTGAGTCGTTATTAGCCGGGGATCCTAAGTACACAAAGTCTTTAACGACCTCAAGGTGCTGATCTCTTATGCAACAATTCTGGTCTATTCTTTGTCTTATTTCGGTCTTGGGAGATACCACTAGCTTTGTCTTGCTTTAATTCATTTCTAGCCCTCTCAAATTCTAAAAAGCTTTCTCTATATGACTCTTGTTATTATATTCATGTCGTCCGTGTGGGTACTAATATCATAGATCTTGTGTATATTGCATTTCGTATGGTGATATGGGAATCCCAAACTACTTTTTCTAGAGCTATGTTGAACAGGAGATATGCCAGCGCATCTCCCTGTCTTACTCCCCCTTGTGTTTGGAATTTGCTTGACAGCTTAGTTTGTATCTGCACTGAGCACTCATATTTGGTCATTGTATTCTTCACTAGCTTTATTCATTTAAGCGGTATCTTGAGTTGCATCGTTTCTTCGTATAACTGTACAACTATCACGCTGCCATGTGCGGATTTAAAGTAAATGAACATGAGGTACGTCGTGTTGGAGAACGTTTTTTCTAGTATTTGGTGAAGAGAGAATATTTGGTCGGTGGTCGATTTACCTTTAGGGAACCCACTTTGATAGCTTCCAATATTGTTTTCGACGTATGGTTGTCTTGAATGAAGAATATTAGACAACACTTTGTACGCCGTGTTTAACAGAGTGATGCTTCGGTGATTGTTATATTTAAGTTGATCACCCTTTTTGTGTAACGGGCATATTATTCCCAGATTCCACTCTTACGGGAAGGTCAAATATTCCATATTTGTATCATCAATGTTGTATTACGTCTAGCAGGTCGTGGCTTCCGTATTTAAGCATCTCTGCTGGTATTCCGTCTGACCCTAGGGACTAGTAGGGATTTTGTGTCATTGTCGTTGGAGTATCGGTGCGAGCTGTGTTTTCCCATCTGCGGCTGGTATATCTTTTCTCTGCAAACTTTGGCATTAAGGTCCCCAATAACTATTTTGTCGTGTTCAGGATATTTGTCGTATTCTCTGTTCAGCAATTCAGTATTAATTATTATTCTTATTATTGGAAGTAGGTATTGAAATCTTCCTTGCGTAAGTTTTAAAAAGCAGTTTTTCAATAATTTTCAACAGTTGTCTCAGGACAGGAGTGGATATTATATCGGCAGGCAGAACAAAAAATGTCCTCTAAAGAAAGTTACTGATTTGAATTTTCTTTCTAAAAACAAATTTACATGGGGGGGGGGGCATTTATCAAACAAACTTTTACGTGCAGTTTCAATATTAATCAACGAAAAACGAAAGAAAAATGATGTTGAACTATTTGCTAATTTAATGAAGATTAATTTTTGTAACATGAAAATTCGGTGGGGCGAACATATAAATTCCGTCGGCATGTAGTTTAAAGAAAAGGTATTTTCGAAGTAGATTTAAGAAGCTCCTAAAAAGGTTTTCTTTGCAGTTTTAAAATATGGTACCTCGACCCTTAATTTACAAAATGCGTGTGAAACTATATTTAATATGAGACGCGGTCCAACCTCATTTTCGGTATCAAATTTTTATGAATAGTTTTAGAGTTTCAACAAAATGCCTCGCGAAAACATTCCAAAAGTTTTTAGATAAAACAAAAAACTTGTAAAATTGAAACTATCCGCAATTTTGAATATACGAGTAGAAGTTAAAATTAAAACTATGTATTAGATTAGTCATTTTTCACTTTGAATATAATTTCTTTTAATATTTAGAAGGCTTCCTTTATGAAATCAATGCTTACAATAAGCTGTAGCGGCCCAACCTCATTTTTATTATGTTATATCGTTAAATCAAATTGGTCTCATTATATGTACTTTAAATGTCTGCAAAATTAAACCACCTGGCAACAATCGCTTTATGAAATATTCAAAGCAGGGTGTAGCAATTTCTAGAAATAATATTCGCAAGACATAATTTAGAAATACAATTCTCCTTAAAAATCCTTCT
Source organism: Limonius californicus (assembly GCA_014611495.1). Lineage (NCBI taxonomy): Eukaryota > Metazoa > Arthropoda > Insecta > Coleoptera > Elateridae > Limonius > Limonius californicus. The sequence goes on from JABXWE010030972.1 coordinate 26,499, forward strand.
AATATTTTGAAAGTTGCCATTATACAGTAAATTATACTGAAAGGAGAAAAACGGACCAACCTCATTTTTATTATCATATTATCTTTTTTTCATTTTTATTTCTAGTAAGTCTAGTTTATTTGACTGTACTTGAATATTTTATCACAATGCGACGCATTCTTAAGGAATTATTAACAGAAGTTTTGTCGTTTTTAAAAATATGTTTTGGAAATTCTTTTGAATGCCAAAATGTCCTTCGATTTTCAGATATAAATGTGAAAATGATTGATGGTATTTCAATGTAATTTTATAGTGTTTATTAAAATTACCTGCAGAAGTCGCTTATCACAGGAAATGTAACACTTCTTCCGCAGAGAAGAACCTCATTGGTTTTCCATTGCTTTGTTAGGGCGAATCCGATATTCCAATACTGGGAATTGAACCACATACCTTCAGCTGACCTTTAGTCAACGTCCGCCTTTAGTATTTAAAGAGCTGCAATTACGACGTCAACAATATTAAAACAAGAACCTTTTCCTCTTTTTTCTTTAAATTTCTAACGGAAATAGTCGAAGAGGTTTCTGTACCATTTTCTGGAAATTTTGAAAATACTAAAGTTTGCACTATTTAAATTATAGAAATTAAAATGAAAAATACTGAATAATTAGCCATACAACAGTTTGCAGTATTTTGAATTCAGAAATCTACGATTATGAGAATGTAGATGAAAGCGGACCAACCTCATTTTGATTACGAACCATTCTAAAGTGCGATTCGTATTATTGTCTTCAAACTTTTATATATGTATGTAAGATATATTGTTACTTTTATCATATTTATTACTCTCGGTGAAGTACATTGTAGATTGTCAAATAAAA
>JABXWE010030973.1:0-17094 GCA_014611495.1 Limonius californicus
ACTTATAAAAATTATTTAGTAAAATACAAGTTGGCGTATATCGGATGTCAACTTACCCCGGATGCCTGTTTTACCGCAACTTTTACATTGCAGGATGCCGATTTGTACGCGATATATATATATATATATATATATATACAGTACGGTCGTAAAATGTCCCCCCTCCCTACTAACTTTTGAACGACTTGATATTTTTCCACAAAATTTTGTGCGCTTTAATAGGAGGCGCCATTTTGAAATATGTTTTTAAATGGCAATGGGGGTCGAGTGACACCTCATTTGAAAGGTCTCCATGAGTAAAGAAAAAAATTTATAGATTAAAAAACAAATGCGAGAATTCCAAATTATCTGTTTCTGCTATTAAGCAAAACGCTAAAAATTGTAGGAGGCGAAACAACTGAAGTAAAACAATTGAAATAATTAGCCTTTCTGTTCTGTCACTTTAACTCAGTTTATGTGTTTGCTCACATTTGAATATTGAGTGTTAAAACTGGTGATACTAACAATAATTATGGCAAATATTCGAACTTTGCAGGAAAAAACTGAAGCAGTTTTCATTTTTGCCGAAGCCAATCGAAACTTTCACGGCGGCGAAAGAGTATTTAATAAAATTTGTCTCGACTGTCCTATTTCGAGGACGTATTTAAGAGAACTTGTGCAAAAATTTATTAACATAGGAAGTGTGCAAAACAGGAAAAACCCTGGACGACTCGCAATTTCAGAAGAAAAACAAATTCAGATAGTCTGTGAAATAGTAATACATTGTCAGCAAGCAACTTCACATGTAGCTGTGATATGTGATATATCGGCGACCACTGTCAAAACGTTTTTAAAACGGCATAAGTTCCATCCATACAAAATGAAGGTTTTACACCAGTTGATTAAGATGATCCGGATAGACGCATTGAATTTTGTGTGGTCATGAGGCAAACCATTGCAGGAAACCCATCCCATCTTCGCAATATCTGTTTCAGTGACGAATGCACATTTTTTTAAATGGGTTTGTTAACAGACAAAATGTAAGATATTGGTTCGGTGAAAATCCCCATGGGGAAGGTCACACCCAATGTCAACAAAAATTGAATGTGTGGATATGAATACTTGACGACTATATCCTAGGTCCCTTATTTATCGACGGAAAGCTTACTACGGGATTATATTTGAACATACCTCATCCATCCGTTAATAGTTGAGATTGCTGAAACTAATCCAAATGAATTTGACATGGATATCACATCCCAGCAAGATGGCGCTCCTCCGTATTTTAGCAGACAAATTCACCATTATCTCGATGTAACGTATCCTCGACGATGACTTGGTCGTCGTGATCCAACAGAACGGCCTCCGCGATACCCTGACCTACCTTGGTTAGACTTTTTTTGTGGGGTGTCTTAAATCGAAAGTTTTTCAAACAGAACCCGATTCCCTTTTGGATTTACAACGTAAAATAACAGAAGCTTGTCCAAATATTTGAGATACTTTCCAGAAAGTACGGGGAGAGACATTAAATAAGTTTTTCTATTGCCAAGAAATTCAAGGAGCATTTCGAAAACACCTTTTTTGTTTCAATTCTTAGTTTTTTCCATAAACTTATTATTTTTTCCATCATCTGTCATTTTTTTCTGCATGAATACGTTTTTATGAAACTCAAAAATCAGACGCATAATTAAAATACTTCAAATGAGGTGTCACTCGACCCTCATTGCCATTTAAAAGAATAGTGCAAGATGACGCCTAGCCGCCATTTTGAAAGTTCTAAAATTTAAATATGCGCTAAAAAGTAGTATTTAGCCTACCAAAAAGCACAAACTTTGTGAAGAAATATCAAGTCGTCCAAAAGTTATAGGGGGCGACCGCAATGCATATATATAAAATTTGAAGTATTAATGTATCATTCCATTCTACAATACTACAAGTAACCCCTAAAAAGCACCTTTCATGCCCAGAAAAATTATAACTCGTTGTATCCAATTTTTTATACACTACAAGGAAAGATGCTAGAATCACCATAGTAATCGTTACGTTCCTTAAAATACAGTTTCCACCCCATTGCCGAAGAAATACTTATTTTTCAAAATACCATGTTTGTGTTTTGTTCAGGAAAATAAGTTACCTAAAACTATTCTCCTAAGATTGTATCCCTTATAGAATGTGAGTTGGAAAATATACTTAATTACTGATACTGTGGGAGCGTTCTGATCCAATATTAAAAAGTTAAAACTGACAAACACACCTTGTAGACAGATAATTTCAATTATGGGAGAATTTAAACATACAAATTCCTCCATGTATGTTTGTTACAGCTTTGCCAAATTTAAATATTGTTAAACTTAGATTACAGAAAATCAAGATAAAATTCTCATTGCGCTTTTGATGGAACTAGTATTGCACCTCATATAAAGCGTCCCAGAATGCTGCGCGCAGAGTTTAATGGTAAATTCTATGAATAAAGCAGCGCTTAATGTACTCTATTCGCTATTAATTATATAATAGTTCTAAATACATTTTGTATTTAGTTTATATTTTAAGATACCATTATTTTTTTCTTGAAAATTTATTAATATTTAAGTAATATAATTGTTTTTTGCAAGACGTTGTAAAAGTTCATATTAATTAATAAATATCTCCCAGGATATCAACAATTTCAATAGTTTTGCTTAGATTTATATGTTGATAGCTATTGAACCGTGTTAACAATTATAGTAATAGTGTCGTTTTAATAACAAATTTGGAAATTTAAATACTGAAACACCTCAGGTGAATATCAAGATACAAAACCAAGGCTCTGGTAAAGATTAACAGAGCACACCTGATGAAAACGAATAGTAACACTTTATTGCCATTGTAGAGCAAGACAAAATTCATTAAGGCGACAGTAGCAAGTATTGCACCTGTGAAAGTTCCAGTTTCCACTTGGGTTTACCTAGTTTGTTCCCGCACACATCTCAACTGCCGGATGTTCCGGAGTTCTCTTAATTAACGAGGTGTAAGTTATTGGTAGTTGACGCAGCGCGACTGCCTACATTTTATTAAAAACTATATATCACCTGCCGCATACCAGACCTATAGAATTTGGGTCCCAAATCAATAAATTACACAAAAGTAGAAATGATAGACCTAATATGAAATTCCTCTAGAAATTCTTACTAAAAGCATTGCCCCTCTGCGGCTAGCACAAGAGTAGGATACCATCCTGTAGCGGTTTGAATTTTTTTTTCTAATCAATCTAGTAGCATGTAGCTGTAGTAAAACGCGTAGTTCAAAGTGGAATCGATGGACGCGATGTTTGCTGAACCGATGCATCTAATACATGGCTGCCACTTCAATATCCGGTCAATGCTGATAACACTTGATGTGATGTACCCTCTTGTACTGACTTTCAGGATTCAGCCGACTTCCCATTTTATACCTCTTGTCATTCACGTACGGTGACAACAAAATGGAGCACATTTTCGAAGATTCCTTTGCACATAAATGGATAGCGGGTCTCTTTAATAAAGGGTCGAGGTGAGAAATGTGTCAGGAAGCTTGTCGTGTTGATTTCTATTAGACGCTGTAAAGCAACTGCACTTACGTGACTAGACGGCCTTGGTGTCATAAACGCTTCTTCTTTACTTCCTAGTTGTGAAACGTTAACACGATACATCACCAACATTACAAAGAATGCTAGAAAACGGTGGTTTCACTGCGGTTTCAGCTGGGATTCAAAATTAGGAAGGAAAAACATATGAAGTAAAGCACGATCATGTTGCAAATTTAAATAATGATTTTCTTAAAAAAAGTTTACCAAAATCTTTCCGAATTTTAATTCCGTTCCATTAAACATTCTTGGGTAGCAATAATCCTTGCATATAGGCTACCCTCTTAGCTATAGCTGAAAAATTGCCAGTAGACGCATAGGCGTGATGCTTATTCAAGAAGTCCACATATGGCTTAGAGTAAAGCTCTAAACAAGTAGTCCTATGTCCTACCTCTATTACAGCCTATCAATTTTGGTGGTAAAATGACAGACATAACCTTCTAACAACACTACAGAGGTGGTGAAATAAACATTTTGCTATTTTCAGCTTAGCAAACAAATTTAATTAATAGTAACCAAAGTTTAATGCTTTACCTATTTATTTTTATATATTATATAGTTAATGTTTTTACCAGCGGCATCCGATTAGGATACATTTAGTTATAGAAATTATTTAACATTAAAAAATTCAAAGATATGTAGTAAAGTACAGTCATACTGCAAATTTAAAAATTAACTTTGTTAAATAAAATTTATAACTACATTTCTCCTAATTTGAATGCAATGCCATCAAAAAATCCTGCATATCATGTAACTTTTGAATATAGGCAACCCGCTTAACTGTAGTTGAAAACATAACAGGAGACGCACAGACGTGCTTATTATTCAAGAAATCTACATATGATTTAAGGTAGACCTCTAAACAAGTAATCATATACCCTTCTTCTAATATAGTCTGTTAATTTTAGTCCCAAGATGACCGAGAAAACCTATAAAGAATATTACAACGTTGGTGGGAATAAGATTTGGTTAAGCCTGGGGCAAATAATTATTTGGAACACATAACAAGCCTAACAAACAAATTTAATTAATAGTATCCGAATTTTACTCCTCCACATATTATTTTTTATTTACTATATACTTAATATTCTGACCAATAATATACAATTAAGATATATTTAGTTTTAGATCTTATTTAAAATTAGAAATTAAAATTATAAGTCGTAGAGGAAATTTAAATATTAACTTCGTCAAAAAAATTGCTAAACAAAATTTCTCCTAATTACAATGCCATGATATCAAAAATGACTTCATATCTTGTAACTCTTAAATATAAGCAACCCGCTTACTAGTATTTGAAAAGATTATCATTATATGCACTGGCGTTGTACTTATTCATGAAGTCCACATGTGGCTTAGGGTAGAGCTCTAAGCAAGTAGTCCCATACCCTACTTTTATTACAGCTTGTCAATTTTGGTTGTAATATGACCAACATAACCTTCAAATAGCACTACAAAAGTGGTGGGAATAACATTTGGCTATGCCTATAATTATTTAAAACACATAATAAGCCTACGCACAGGCAAGTAAGAAGTATTTTTAGTTTAGCAACCAAATTTAATTAATAGTAACCGAATGTTACTCCTTTACTTATTTATTTTTATATATTATACACTTAATATTTTGACTTACAACATAAAATTAGGATATATTTAGTTTAAGGCCTTATTTAAAATTAAAAATTAGAAAGATATGTAGTACACTAAGGTCATATTGCAAATTTAAATACCAACTTTGTTAAAAAATTTCAAACGAAATTTCTCCAAATTTTAATGCCGTCACAGCAAAAATTCCTGCTTATCTTCTAACTTTTGTAAATAGGCAATCTGCTTACCAGTAGTTGAAAGAGTTATCAATAGATGCACTGGTGTCGTACTTATTCAAGAAGCCAACATACGGGTTACGGTAGTTCTCTAAATTATTACTTTTTAGAGCCTATTAATTTTGGTCGTAAAATGACCGACATAACCTTTAAATAACACTACAAAAGTGGTGGGAATATCATTTGCCTATGCCTGAGACAAATAATTATTTAAAACACATATCATGCCTCGACAGAGTCAAGCAAAAAGTATTGTTAGTTTAGCAAACAAATTTAATTAATAGTAACCGAATTTTAATCCTTCACTTATTTGTTTTTATATATTATGTACTATGTTTTGACAAATAACATACAATTGGGGTATATTTAGTGTTATGCCTTATTTAATATTAGAAATTAGAAATTACATGTAGTGAAGCAAATTTAAAACTAACTTAATTAAAAAAATTATAGAAAATATTTCTCTAATTGTAATGTAGTTACATCAAAAATTCCTGCGCATCATGTTACTCTTGAATATAGCCAACCCGTTTACCTGTAGTTGAAAGAATTACCAATAGACACCATACAGGCGTCATACTTATTCAAGAAATCCACATAAGCTTAGGGTAGACTTCTAAACAAGTAGTCCTACACCCTTTTTTCTAATACAGCCTGTCAAGTTTAGTCTGAGCATGACTGACATAACCTCCACACCACACTACAAAAGTGGTGGGAATGAGATTTCGCTATGCCTGAGACAAGCAATTATTTAAAACGCATAACAAGGCTGCGCAGAGTCAAGTAATAAGTGTTTCTAGTTTAACAAACAAATTTAAATAATAATCCTGTTAAAGAAATCAGACCTAAATTTCTCCTAATTTTAATACAGTGACATTATAGACTCCTGCATATCACGTAACTCTTAATTACCGGCAAGCTGCTTAACGTCAGTTGAAAAAATTATCAGTAGACGCCATATTGTTTCAAAAAGTCCATAGATAACTTAGGTTAGACCTGTAGACAAGTATTTTCCTATCCTTCTTCTAACATAGCCTGTCAATTTTGATCTAAAACCTTCAAACAACACTACGAAAGTGGTGGGAATAAGATTTAGCTATGCCTGAGACAAACAAATATTTAAAACCCGTAACAAACCTATGCAGCGTCAAGCAATTAGTATTTTTTAGTTTAGCAAACAAATTAAATTATATCTAATGTTTTGAAGAACAACATGAGACGGGCCAATCGAGCATCTCCGACGACCCGTAACTAGATAGATGGAAAAGGCCTACAGCTTAGCTCAGAGAAGTAGGCGGAGTTCGTGAAAATCGCCTACGGGAGGAAATCTTTAGTTGTGTACAGGGTAAGCCGAAATAAGTGGGCGCCACCTTCCAAATCCAGCTGATTGTAGGTCCTCGTGGAAGGCTGAGAAGCGAACAGCTTACGGGAATGGACCTTACCTTTATTGTGCCTCCTCCTATATATTTGGAGCTTGCAAAATTCTTACACAAACAAATACAGAGTACACAAAAATAAAAGAGGCAGTAAATTTTAAAATACATATAATGAAATTATTGGAAACGACAGTACAACGAAAATGACAAGCAAAAGTGATTTTATAATTCTAGATTACAACAGAGTACTTTGAACGTTCAAGAAAGGGGGAACTCGCCGCCCATGACCAACGGCATTTAAAATCATTTAATAATTCTGCGTGGTCAGTGGCGTCGAGTATACAAGAATCATACAATATAAACGAAATTACTTTTTACAAATATTAGTGCAAATAAAAACAATTCGCGACTGAAGGTCGCTTTTTGATTCAACAAAACAAAGTTTAATTAGGTCAAATTTTACAAGTCGCGCGTAAGTTTCTTTTCATCGAACACAAAAATTAGTCTGTTTTTACCTCAATTTCCGGTGGAGGCAGGCACAATTCCGGAAGGGTTGACGGGATGATGATGAAAATCCACAGATACACCCCTGGAGTCTTGATTGAATGAAGTCAACAAGGGCCCGAAACTTTGATGCGTTCAGCGCACCAACGGTAACCGCAGAGCGATGGGAGCTGGTTTCGAAATTAGACCGCCAAACAGCAATCGGTCAATTCACAAGGAATTGGCTTTACCGGGGTTGAATCCAGTGTTTCCTTTAAATCCGACAGTAGCCGATGGTCTGTTTATACCCCTTGGTAAAACAGCGAGACGGAACACACACAACGGATACCCCTCGAAAAGAAAAACTCAAAAGCCGCCACTTGCAGCACTCGATATATTTACGGCCCTACCCTTAAGATGTAATTTTGGGAAGGTCCGGAGCCAGGAAAGGTCTAAGGCTGATTGACGTAAAAACGCAACGGGAATCTCCACTTCCCCCACAAAAAAAATTGCACCATATTACGACATGTACTGAAAAGTTTTAGAACGAAAATTAACACGTGCGACCTTCGAGAGGAGTCCGAAAACATTTCCTAAATATTTACCACTGTTTAACAAAGACATTCCTAGAAATCCCGTCTGAACGGCCAAAAATATCTTACAAAAAAAAAAAACATTGAGCAATTCTGGGACTCATTTGGCCATCAATTATTTCTGAAAGGAGAATACTAACAAAACTGTTAACAATGCTCAATCTTAGAAAAACGCAACATAACGAAACGGTAACCCAAAATAAGACTGCAATTAAAATAACGTTATTAATTCTTACGAAGCGGCAAACAAATTAAGAAATTAATTCATATAACGCGGGAAGTTTGAAACGAACATAACAAACATAACACTAGAACGTTGCTTGTACTGTTTGTGCTACTAGGGGCTCATCACATTTTCATAATACTCATTGTTTGAAAAATGAACCCTGCCAAAGTTGTCTTTTTGCGGATGATATAGCAATCATTGCACAAGATGAAAGAAATTTAAAAAGAGCTTTGGAAACCCTAGGTGACATTTTAAAAAGTAACTATAACCAAAAATCAATATAAAAAAGGCAGGAGTCTTCTCCAACGATCCTGAAAATATAAATATTAGAATAGAAGACGACGCTCTAAGACAAGTACCGAAATTCAAATACCTAGGCAGTATATTCACAGAAGATGGCAGAAGTACAGAATATGTTAAACAATGAATAAGAGAAGCCAAGAGCATATTTAATAATAAAAAACTATTGTGTTCAAACAGCCTTAAACTGAAAACAAAAAGGCTCTAATAAAAAGTTGCATCTGGAGTACCCCCTGTATGGATCAGAAACGTGGACCATAGGGAAAAATGCAGAAAAATTCATAAATGCATTTGAAACACGGTGTTAGAGAAGAATGCTGAATATTAAATGGTGTAACAAATAAGCAGGTGCTTCAAAGAGCGGAAGAAGGAAGAACATTACTAAAAACGTTAAAAAACAGACAACGTTCGTGGATAGGAATTAGACACAACTAGACACAAGTAGTTTGTGACAAATATCATGGAAGGAGTAATACCCAGAAAAAAGACCAGGGGAAGACCTAGACTACAATATTTAAATCAAGCCATTAAAAATACAGGAACTGCAAGCTAGGCAGCAATGAAAAGAATGGCTTGCAACAACATGAGATGGAAAGCTGCCAACCAATTTGCGGATTGAAGGATTGAAGAAGAATATTTAAATCGGGTGACCTGGGAGGCCGTACAATTGGTCCATCACGACTGGTCTAGTACCAAAGAAATCTGCTGTTTCAAACATTATGTAAAGATTTCTGATTTACTGGCTCATGTAACTCCTCATGGAAGCCTTTTGTGACATATGTGTAGAGAAATTAATTTCGCCTAGTAGGTCCCCCCCAAGACACTATAGAAATTTGACTCTATGTTTCAAGAACATATTGTATTTAAAGAGAATTACAATACATACGATAGGAAAGAAATAATGGAAGAAATAGAAAACTATTATAGCAAATTATACAGATATAAAGTGCAGCCTAATGCAATGTAAATCGAAGAGGGCAGACGTAAAATACAAAATGTAGGTTCAGAGGAGATTCCCGATATCATTGTAGAAGGACTTAGCAACGCGCTGAACAAAGCGAAAAGAAACAAGGCGTCGGGAGCCGACAATATAATAACTGAAATAATAAAGGAAGGAGAAGACGAAATAAAACGTGAACTATGTAGTAACACTATACAACAAGTGCTTAGAAGTGGACGAAATTCCAAAATCCTGGTATATAGCAGAAGTCATCCTTATACACAAAAAGGGCGACATAGCCAAGTTAGATATTTACAGACCCATAAACCTGTTACCACATATGTATAAAATCTTTACCCGAATTATAACTAATAGACAAACGAACAAGATAGATTTCCATCAACCGTGAGAATAAGCAGGATTTAGATCTAAATTTAATACGTGCGACCAGCTACAGACCATGCGAACGCTAATAGAGAAAACCAACGAATACAACTTAAACTTGTACATCGCCTTCATAGATTACGAAAAGGCGTTCGATTCAGTGGAAATATGGGCCGTTCTGAATTCCCTAAGAAAGTGCCAAATCGATAGCAAGTACATTAACCTAATTAATAACATCTACACAAATGCGAAAATGTACAGAAAATCATTTACTGATACTAATTTAATCCCCATAAACAGGGGTACGACAGCGAGACACTATATCGCCCAAACTATTCAACACTGTGATGGAGAACATTTACCAAATGATGGACTGGTCAGAAAAAGGAGTACCAATCGATGGGATATACTTAAATCATTTGAGATTTGCGGATGATGTAGTACTTCTGTGTGGTGACCCAGCCGAACTACAAGACATGATCACGGAGTTAAATAATTGCTCAAAAGAAATGGGCCTAAAAATGAACATAACGAAAACCAAAGTTATTACAAACACTCAAGAAAACGTTACTATTACCCTAGACGGGAAAACGCTCGAAGTTGTAGAAAACTATATATGTATCTTAGTCAAAAACTCTCAACAAGATAAGACAACATGAGCGACGAAGAAACACGAAGAACAAGATCGAGCTGGAGTGCATTTGGCAAATTAGGATACATACTAAAATCGGATATTCCCAACACCTTGAAACGAAGAGTTTACGACCAATGCGTTCTTCCTGTAATAACTTATTTGTCTGAGACTTTTCTTTCCTTGGGTCCGTCTACCCTTGGTTCCGGAGACACTTCAGCCAGTAAGGCTTATTGTGTACCCCCTGGTATTTGCTCACACCCAGTCCGTGATCTTACTTCCCTGTACCAAGGCGTACAGGCCACTCACGGGGTGCGTATCAAAGTCCTCCGGTTCCATGTATGGTTGCCCAAATATTCGTTGTCTTTTTCCAGCCAACGCATCACAGCTGCATAGGATGTGCATTGCGGTTTCTGGTGCCTCACTGCAGAGTCTGCATGTGGGGTCACCATCAAATTTCTTGATCCTAATCAGGTGATCCTTGACAGTCATCTGCCCTGTTAGGAAGCCCGTAAGGATTTTTTGTTGCGTCCTGCTTGGCTTAAGCAGTTGTATTGCTTTATGTCTGCAAGGTCTGTAACTTTGCCTTGGCGTTACACCGTGTATGCCTGCACCAGTTCCCGTCTCGGGTTTTGAGCCGTCTGTGTACCAGATTAGGCTTCCAGGAGGAAAGTCCGGTCCAGGAGATATCCAGACTGTTCTATCCTGATTTGTGACCTCAAAGAGTGTGTCTGTTAGGTGTTTTGATGGCATATGGTCCGTTCTCATGTCAAGCATGGAACCTCCAGTGCTGTCAATTAATCTCGTGTGTTCAGTATCTGCACGTAGATTAAACTGTACACACTGCAATCTATATAGTCCCAGCCTAGCCTCCCCCCTAATCACCAGGTGAAGGGGGGGAGTCAAGGAGAGTTTCCATTGCAGCGGTGGGCGTAGTTCTCATTGCCCCCGTAATTCCTAGACAGGCAAAGCTTTGAATCTTGCCTATTCTTAGTTTTGCTGTTTCCTGCTTAACCTTGGGCCACCACGCCAAGGCTGCATAAGTTATCGCAGGTCTGACCACTCTGGTGTACAGCCAGTGTACCATGCTTGGTCTTAAACCCCACGATTTGTTATAAGTGCGTCTGACTACCGCAAGGGTAATCTCCGCTTTCCTTATAACTTTCTCAATGTGCTGGTTCCAGATAAGCTTGGAATCCAGAATTACCCCCAAGTATTTTACCTCTCCCGTTAAATTGATTACTTGACCGGCACGAAGGAGGGGACATAATCCCCCTAGATTCCTTCATCTCGTAAACGGTACTATGGTGGTCTTTTGGGGACAGACCTTCAGGCCTTCCCTTTCTGTCCACCGGGTTACTACGTTCAGGGCCATTTGCATACGTTCCCTGACCGTATTTATGAATTTCCCTTCTACTAGAATGACCAAGTCATCCGCGTATCCAAGGGATGAGAAACTTTTGTTGCTGAGGTTCACCAGCAGTCCGTCCATGACAAGGTTCCATAGCAGGGGGGAGAGAACTCCCCCTTGCGGACATCCCCCTGCCACCCGGACCGCCAGCGGCTCGTCCAACAACGACGTGTAGACCAGTCTCCCTTTTAGCATGCAGTCTATCCACCTGCAGCAGGTCTCCTCCAGACCAAAATTTCTCATGACTGTTGAGATCGAGTTGAATGATGTATTGTCAAAGGCTCCTTCTATGTCCAAGAATGCCCCTAGAAGAATCTCTTTAGTTTCCAGCGCTTTTTCTGCCCTTCTAACAAGGTGGTGAAGTGCGGGCTGAGACTTGGAGTTTAACTAAAAGGAATGCCCAAAAGATAGCAAGAACACAAAGAGCACACGAAAGGCAAATACTAAAAATCAAACACACAGACCGAAAAACTAATACCTGGATAAGACTACAAACAAAAATAGCAGACGCCTTACAACGTGTTACGCTACTCAAGTGGCAATGGGCTAGACACCTTGCTCGTACCGAAGATAACAGATGGTCAAGACGAATACTTACCTGGAGGCCACGCGAAACAAAAAGGAGAGTAGGAAGACCAAACACACGGTGGCGAGACGACATCATAAAACTAGCAGGAGTACATTGGATGAGGATAGCTGAAGATAGACAGATGGAAAGAAATGGGGAAGGCCTACATCCAGCAGTGGATAGAAATAAGCAATTTGTGATTTGTTTGTGTGATAATACGTACATACGTAGGTATTTACCTCACAAAGCGGTGACTTTTGTTTTGGTATGTAATCTTTCCTTTTAACTATTTTCAATTATCTACTTGTCTGCAACCACACTTAAGAAATCTAGGTATTCGATATTTTTTGCGTCTATTTGAGTAAGAAAAGTCTACAATGTTTGTTATTGAAATACAATTAATCTGGTTTAGGCCCCAAACTCCAAAAACACTTTTGATCCAAAATGGCGGAATGTGACGACTTATTTTGGGGTTAATTGTATAAGCTAAATCATTTACCAACTTTGGCGATAGCTGATAAACGCGCAGCCTCAGTGACATACTCGTAGAAGACCTACATCTTCGTGTGGGCTCGGAACCATTTTATTTATATTTTATTTATTTGTTTATTTATTTTAATACAAAACAAATTAGATGATTAACACGCCAAATACACCAAAGTCTTAAAATTGTGATTTAAGATGTTGCCAATATTTCTAAATAGTATCCCATAAAACGTACTGGAAATACTGATCTATTTCCAATGTTTATTTTGGCCAGAATTATATTTCTCCGCCCTATTTCTGCCCTGAAATTAACATCTATTAAGTTGTATGAAAATAACAAATTTACGATTGCATTGGAATTTAAAATGTGTACTTATGTTTCCGATTTGGTATTTGTTTCATATTACGTGTTATTGCATATTTATTACATTGCGCGTAATTTAAGTGCTAATTGTTGTTAACGTATTAATGTTTGTTTACGCCGCTCTGACAGCTGTTAATTCTAAATCTTAGGGAGTTATTACAAACTCGCGGAAATACCTTTATAAACAGGAAAACCTTAGTTATATCTAAGCTGTTGAAGCTGCAAGCTACCTGTTTATTTCCCCCTATTTACAGAAGTGTACCTAATTGAATGTGTAAAATAAAACAAATTAAGTAGCTCTTCTTAAGGTTTTTTTAATGAATTTTTAGGGATGCAAAACGCATGATGGTGACATGTATTCACAAATTTTTCTGAATATACTACAATAAAAAATTGTATATAAATGTTGATTTTAGGGGGTTAAAAGTGTATTTTAATGGAAAAATTGTGCATATGACAGATTTAAACGGAATTGTAGGTAAACATAATAATAAACACTATTGTTGTTTTTCGTTTTATGGGGCACATAGTGACTTTTAAGGAACGAGTAAGGTATTCTGGTAATTTTAACATACCTTCCCTGAATATAGACTGAACAACCTCATTAACATACATTTCAATTTTTTATTTCAATAAGATGGAAAACACATTTCGGTACCTATATAAGATATCCAAGAGCGTGCTTTTAACAAAATTGTACATGCTTGCTTGCTTGCTTTGAAAGAGCGAGATCTAGGACGCGGTTTTCCAAGCATCTCTATGCACTTAGGCCACATTTGGCCCATTGTACACCCTAACTAAGAATTTTACCTATCTGGGGTAATTCCAACCTCAGTAGTGATTTTTAACGTGTCACACATCGTAGTGGCACGAGACCTACGGCTTTACTTCTTATCCGACAGAAGGCGCGTTTTCAGATTTTTCCCCGCTAGAAAAATCTCGCCGACCTCAGCCAGAATGCGCAAAATGACATTCATAGAGATTGTGTCTTGTCATGTGAACAGCCTTCCCGTCCCACTGAAGGCACTGGCTTCTTCTATACTACGTGCTTCTCCTCAACCCTAAAGTAGGAACACGGAGAACCTATAGTTTAAGGTCAAATACATCCGGCGCAAATTCCAGAGAAGGTCTTTGACATTAAAATCCCAATATTGCCGAGCCGGTTTGGGAGATTATTTATATATGATAGAATGCTAGGGAGTCCAACCCAGGTTATATTCGACGTTTCGGCGAAACAGCTAGCACTCTGTCAACTAAGCTAGCGCTATAAATGTATAAATAATACATATTAGTGAGTTCTAAATTCCCTATAATGATAACTTGAACTTACTGGTAGAAAGAAACAGATGGCATCCTAAACAACATAATTACAGTTTAAAAAAGGAAAATCAACGTAGGTTGATAGGAAACACCAGTAAAATTGGATACTGAAATTTCTTGGATGATACTGTCCTAGCAATTAACTGTGTGACCCAGGAAATCCATGAAACACCTGAGTCAGGACAGACGGCTCGGGGTTCGAACACAAGACGTCCCGAATGAAAGATAAACGCTCTACTGCTGAGACACGCTCCTCGATTAATTACAGTTAGTGTTAATGCAGCTCAACGTTTTGAAGTGTTAATGACATACTAAGAAATATAACCCTGTTTATTTAAGCTAATATACAATTCAGAAACCTTTATATATCTCCCTCCCATGCATCCTTTATTATTCTATTTTTGCTATAACTATATGGTTGACCATCGTAGATTGTTAGCGTGAATCTGTACCAAGAGATTTTAATGTAGCAGGGGTGTAAAACAGATATAACTATGATAAAGGTCTTGGATATTTCAAAGAGCAAGTTAAATCGTCCGTACATTAATATCTCATGTATGATGTTTATTCACGTCTAAAATTTCAAGCACTATTTGAGTAAATTGAAATAAATTTATAATATCAGCAGATGTAGTAATCCGTTACTAAATTTAAATATTATTCTTCAACAGGCCGGTTGCACAATCGTATTGAATAACTCCCGTGGATTCGTTTCTTCCACCATTGTTTGAATCCAAGCTACGGCTGAACAACCGACCTTTGTCCATCATACAGAATTGGAATTTTTCTTGTTGTTATTATTGTTTGTTCTAAGACCATCGGATAATGTTGTAGATAACGGAGTGGCATCTTCATCTACAACTTCCGACGGTTCTAGCGTCAAATTGCTGTACAGCCGATGTGCCCTCAAAATTAAATATACAGAAATGATAAAAGCTGTCAGCCTTGTTGGAGTAGACCATAACATATCTGCAAACAAGCGATAAGGGTTAGATTACATAGTTATTAAATACATTTCTAGTTAACCTTTTCATCAGGATGGGCTATGAAATATGAATTTATACTTATTCAAGCATTAAGGGCGTTAATTACAGGTTAATGATCGAAGATAATAACTTCCCTCAAATCCGTACAAGATTCACTAAACGCCCAAGTTTTGTACGATTTGAACAATAAAGTTAAATTAAAGAAACTAAAAACACATTGGTTAAACATTACAACTCAGTTTGATTTGTTTGACACCTAATTTTGTTGCTATGGAATTATGTAAATAAAGACAACCCTACATTTGCGCTGCGAAGCATATGGTTACCTCCCATTTTTTACTAATCGCCCGTGAGTTTTTTGTACGATTACCATCTAGCTGTCATAACAATCCCAGCCTGGACGGTAAACACAACTTATGCATTGGAAGCAGAGCGAGTAAACACGTAAAAATGGTCGCTGATGCTAAATAAATAAATTAAACAGTTGTTTTTATGAAAATCTATGTTTGACTCCATGACTGTAAATTGTATGAAAATAATTTGTAACGATGATTTCTATATCTACATGAATTCTTCTTTTAATAATTACAAATAATGAATCAATATGACAAATACATTATGTATTATTTGTTTTGATACATACCCAAGTAATCACCTTGATAATGTGCTGTTTTGTATATCATATGGAAAAACCAGAAGAAAGCAGAAGCTCCACCCAGTAATACACAAATAATTAAAGCGTTTGCAAAAGACTGTTTCCCTATACAGCTCCATCTGTTCGTAGCCTCGATATATACTATACACGTGGTTAGTATGACTGTAATTTGAAAAATACTATCTTAAAACAAACACATATTATTTTAAAATAAAAAATTAAAGTTCTTATAGACAATTTATGAGGAAAATAATTTGTAGTAACAAGCAATTTTGTAATATTTATGTTTTGGTACTTACATGAAGTTAAACTAGCTGTAATATCCCAATCGGTAAAACCGCATATCACCAGGAATGTGACTGAAATAAAATTGGATAATAAGATTATAGTCAACAACGGGACAGCAGTTAACAACCGACGCATTTTACACACTGCATGGACTTTTGAGGTTTGTCTTTATCGGTACTGTATTTTATCTACTTTTAAAATATGAGAAACGTGTACTTAACGATAAATTTTTTCAAATAAGATGATATCTATATTTTGTAATTGCATGTACCTTTGGAGTAAAATTTCCCTAGATATCGTTCCACCGAAAAAATGTCCTCTTAAAAATATATACTAGTAGCGATAAATTAACGACAATCGCTTACAACTGCTACAGATTAGAAAACCTTATCTTTTCAAGGAGGCTAATCTTGAGAAAACATTCGAGATATTAGTTCCGGCTGGGTTATTAATGGCATAAATCTGGGGCTATTTAGAAGGGCTATATCAGTGAAGTATATTTTCATAGAGTTTCATCGCATTCGTTCTCTGTGAAAAATGGTATATATATATATATATATATATATATATATATTACTGTGTTATTTACCATGTATAATATTGTGTGGAATTGTTTGGCTTCGTAATACCTTATGTATGTATAAAAGGATACAATTTTGATGATTGGAAGATGGTTTTTA
>JABXWE010030974.1:0-12717 GCA_014611495.1 Limonius californicus
TATATATATATATATAACAATTTCTATTTCCTTTGATTGAAACGGTTATTATGATTATTATCGTAGCTCCAATAAATATTTGTTAGTAATATTTGTATGATTGTTATTAATAAAGGTATTTTATTAAAATATTTTAAAGTATCTGCTGTAATATTTCCGCATTTGGGCGATGGTTGTACATTTGGAATTGAAAAATTATATTTTAGTTACAATCAGAGCAATTTTTGTGCACGGGCGCTGTTCCGGAACGTCTTTCAATAATTTGTAAAAGCCGAAAAGCCGGATTCGTTTACTTTAAGAGTTCTCCAAAAATATTTAAATAAATGTTTCGGATTTGCTCAGTATGTTTAAACTAGTGCGGTATCAATGGGGAATCGAATAATAATTCTATAACTAATTTTGAATTTATTAAAATATTCTTGTATTATTAATTGTCTTGCAGAAGTCAGAACATTAAACATTTGTATTTATATTCAATAAACTATTTTAAAACACATACGTTGTATCTATTTATTGTGTTTTGACAATAAGCTAGAGATAATAAAAGTATTAGCTTATTAGGCGTAAGATCCGTCCCGGGACTCAACTCACCTACGACTCTGCGACGACCCGGAATTGAAAGTGACCACGGGACTCAACTAGTGTGTGTTAAGGGCTAGGGGTACTCTAGAACTTCTATGAACTAACTCTGCGTGCGCTGCAATCGGACTGTTTAAAATTTTTTTGAAGATATTCATAGTTAGGCAACCAATATAATAATTTTTGCTTGGGGCTACGTTTAGTGAAAGGACAGCAAAGAGACCCCTGTGGCTAATGCGGATTAACTACCCAAAGGTAAAGTGATATGAGTTTATGATTCACTAGTACTAACAATAGATGTTATTTGTATTGAAAAGATACAATTTGTGATTATCCTGTTTTGTTTTGTAGAATGCCATTTAAACAATGACTAATGGAAAGAAGAAGAATTTGTTTACAACCCTTTTATTTATTATATTATATATTATTTTTTTAATTGTATAATTTGTTTATAGCTTGGCTGAAGAAAATCTTCCAGATTTATGTGTAGAAGTAGAAAATACGACTTCGTTCAAGAAACTTCTGACTGGGAACCGAGTGGTCGATATTGCTTACTTTACAGAGCAAGTGAAGAAGCTCTACGTTCATAATTCCAGCTGTACCATGGGAAAGATGACTTTTAATAGCGAAACTAGAAAAGGTTTAATTTCTACCATCACCTATCGTTGTAATGTGTGTAACTTACAATTACAACTGAAGACGCAAAACTCTGCGACAACGACATAAACCGCTCCCTTGTTTGGGGTGTATCGTCAGTCGGTGGTGGATATTCACAAGCCGAGGAATTATTGTCACTTTTAAATATGCCAATCATGTCAAAAAAAAGCCTACAAAAAAGAAGAGGAATCATTACATTCGCATTGGGAAGAATTGCTAATTAAGCAAATGCGCGAAAATGCAATGGAGAAAAAGCAATTAGTCATTGAAGAAGGCCGAGTAGAGCAAGGGATTCCCTATATCACCGTGATTGTAGATGGAGGTTGGGCGAAAAGATCGTATGGACACAGCTATTCTTCCTTATCTGGAGTAGCATGTATTATTGGACAGAAAACAAAAAAGTTGTTATACATAGGAATAAAAAATAAGTTTTGTTATACATTTGCGCTACTGGTAGATCCGAACATAAATGCTACAAAAACTACGCAGGGTCGTCAACAGGTATGGAGCAAACTATTATTGTGGAAGGTTTCGATAAAAGCGAACCAGAGTACGGAATAAGATATAAATACGTAGTAGGTGACGGAGATTCGAGTGTGTACACCAGAGTACTAGAACATGTATCTTATGGGAGATACGTTATAAAACTGGAGTGTGCAAATCATGTTACCAGGGCGTTCACATCAAATTTGTATAAAATAACAAAAAATACTTCCTACGATTGTGCAGCTAGAAATATCGTTAAATCAAAAATTCCAGGTTTCAGTTCCTTAATTAGAACTATTGTAGCCCGAACACCTGACATTAATAATTTAAGAACTGACATCAAAAATTCAAACAGACATATCTTTGGAGACCATCAAATCTGTAGGCGACAGGATTAACGCGGTAGTAGCCACAGGGGGTAATACTGTACCCTTTTCCTGCTTCACCCAAGGCTCTCCATTCTCACGTTAGAAATATTCTGGTTATTTCATTAAAAATTAAGAAAATGTTTTTTACTTTTATCAAATCCTGTTCGTATTTGTAGCTTCAATTTTTTGTCATTGGTTATCAATTTCATTTTGCAGGTATCCTCCTTTTTTGAAGATAATCGAACTATACAATTTTTAGTTATTGTATAATTATAATTAAATTTTATTTAAACGTTCATTTTTTAGTAGATACTGACTTGTACGATAAAGCAATGATGATGAAATTATAGGAATACCTAGGTGCTTTGATGATAAAGCAGCGTGCCAAAATTGAAAGCAGCAAGTTGATTATGTCATGAGATAAGTAGATTAATTCTAACTATTTTATGTGACATACAAATTTTATTTTCTTAAAAAATTTCAAAGAGTTGGTCAAACAGAAGTGATATGCCAAAGGAAACACTAAAGAAGCAAAAAGAAGTAGTTTATAATAAATCAAATCGGGCTTGCTTTTAGAGTATACCCTACCCTTAACCTTTTAGGGGATTATGTTGAGAAATAAACTTGTTTCAAACGTCTAAGTAATTTTCCTCTACATCAGGGACTATAAATGACTCTCATAAATGTGGATCTTCGTTTTCATTGGGGTTTTCGAAATTCAATACTAAGATTTGCATTTAGAATGCCCTACATACTTAATACTGTCTCCTGTTATACCTTTCGGTGTAGGCGTATTTGGCTAGACTCGCTCGGGTTCACTTCTCCATAGTTCTTTCCATGCCTTTCTGACGTTTGCTATCTGTGTTACTTCGCTCCAGTTTGCCCCTCTACTTTGCATTGCTTCTTTTTCTTCTTTCAGCCATTCTTTTCTTGATCTTCCAATTTTTCTTTTTTCTATTCTTGCCTCGTATAACCCTTTTCGGCGGCCTTGAGCTCTCCATTCTTACGACATGCCCCAACCATCTCAATTGATTTTGTTGTACTCTGTGTTTTATCGGTTTTACTTTGAGGTTTTGTCTATGTACTTCATTCCTGATTCTGTCAAATCTGGTCTTGTCTTCAATTTTCCTCGAAAATCTCATCTCCATGCTTGTTATTTTACCTTTATGCTTTTCTGTTGTTGTCCACGAGTACGTTAGCACCGACACTGCAAGCTTTCTATATACCGCCACCTTTGTGATGTCTTCTTTTCTAAGAAGGTTTTTTTTTTATTGCGTTGTACAGTCTTCCTGATGCTCCTATTCTGTGGTCTATCTCCCTGTCAATTTTACCATCTTTTTGTATTACTCCGCCTAGGTACTTGTACTTTTCTACTTGTTCCAGTTTTGACCCGCCTATTGTTATGCTGTGTATGTTTACTTTTTTCTTTGTTTATTATCATGCCCATCCTTTGTAGTTCCGTTGCATACACGTTGATGGTATATTGTAGCTCGTTCTCGCTCACCCCAAACATGGCCATGTCATCGGCTAATACTAGGTATCTTGTTTCTTCTGCATTTTCCAGTGCCATATTGTGAACGGTCTTATTGTCTTCTTAGTCTTGCGTCAGAGCTTTTCATTTGTGCTATATGTAAAATACATATACAATGACACTTTCCATGCCTATCACTCTTTATATTTTAACGTCTAGTGCAATGGTTGCCAATCCATAGATTGCGACCCCGAACGGGGTCGCGAAGGGTTTTCCGTGGGGTTGCCGGGCAGTGGTGAACTATGAACATTTTAAAAAGGGAAAACAATAAACGTGTAATTATTTTTCGTTTGTCAGGTTAACTTGTTGTGAAGTCCACCTATTTTCGATGTGTTCTCATATATCCTATTAAAAAGCTTATTTTTAATGTATCGTAATCGCGGGTCACTTTGCCTCTATAAAACAGGGGTCCCGACTCGAAAACGGTTAGGAACCGCTGGTCTGGTATAACAGTCATACTTCCTAATATATCACGTCTTCAAATTTTAATGTTTCTTCTTTGTTTCAGAGAACAAATGTATCGGGTGATATTAATAACCTACGTAGTAGGCTTTCTAACCAAAGCAACAAAAGTCCTCTTGTGTAATGTGTGATATTTCATGGCCAGGCCTTGTGTACTGCGCGAATTTCAATAATAATACAGAAGAGTTGAAGTCAGAAATTGAGAGAATCTTTAATAAAAGTATCCATGCACAATTGTTATCCATTGGAGGTTATTATCTAGGACTCGAAGATTGATACTTTGCATAACTATTACTAACTGATTTTCCAATGTCTAACTATATAACTAATATAAATAAGGACGAGTAGAATTGAAACTGTCATGTTGGTGTAGAAGTATGGTCTGACAACCTTTTCATGGATGTTGCATCTTTGAAAGTGTTGAATTTGCGAAATTCTAAAATAGGTAACCGTCTTCACCACTTTAGATTTCGGTCTTTGTTAACCTTACGAAAATTAATATTATCTGACAATAACATCATACAACTTCCATTCAATACATTTGTAAATTTAGCATCATTGGAACAATTAGATCTTTTTTTTATTAACAGCTGCATATTTACAATCTACTCAATAGTTATTTAGTGTAATAAGCAAATTAGTTGATTGTGTTGACGTGAAGGAAGAATCCGTCCAGTGACGGTGCCTCCGCTCTGCTCTTTGGTTCACCTTAGTCGTCTATGTCTGGTTGGATTAGGTCTTTAGGCCATTTTCTTTTTAGTCTCTTGATATCCTGTGGCTCTACCGAGAGTTGTTGGATTAAGGAGTTTTCGTGTCCTGATAGTTTTTGATGGTAGTTTATGGCTAAGTTACGTATTTCTTCTGCTACATATGGAATGCTTAGGTCTGCATGAAGTGTCTGATTGGTTATATACCAAGGGGCGTCGGCTATAATACTCAATATTTTGGACTGAAAGCTTTGCAATATTTTTGTGTTGGATGGTTTTGTGCAACCCCACAGCTGCACTCCATACGTCCAAATTGGTTTAATTGTAGTTTTGTACAGTAAAACTTTATTTTCTAGTGAGAGTTGAGAACGCCTTCCGAGGAGCTAGTATAGTTGCTTCAGTTTGATGTTCAGTTGTTTTTTCTTTGCTTGGATGTGAGCTCTCCAGGTTAGGCGTTGGTCTAGATGAAGGCCTAGGTATTTCACTTCGGTGTTTGTGGGAATGGGGATGTTTATATGCATTTGAGGGCATGTACTGCTTCTGTTCGTAAATGCCACTTGTGTCGATTTGTTTCCATTTATTGTTATCCTCCATTTCTTTAACCATTCGTTCAATCTGTTTAAATGCCGCTGTAAGTTGTCTGATGCTTCATGTGGGTCTTCGCTTGTGGTTAGGATCGTCGTATCATCCGCGAATGTGGAGATTGTTGTATTTTCGCTGGTGGGTATGTCGGCTGTGTACAACAGGTACAAAAAAGGTCGGAGCACGCTACCTTGGGGGCTCCTGCGTGTTTTTCAGAGTAATCTGATGTTTCATTGTTGTACTTAGTTTGATAATATCTGTTGGACAAATAGGATTTTAGGAGAAAGTGCTATGGATTGGGGAGGTGGAGTTTAATTTTGTTTAATAGTCCTGTATGCCAGATGCGATCGAACGCTTGTACTACATCTATAAAGATTCTCAGACAGTATCTGCGTTCTTCTAAGCTTTTTGAAATTGTGTTAACTATCCCGTGCGACTGCTGTATGGTTGAATGTCTTTCTCTAAACCCAAACTGGTGGTCTGGTATGATATCATTTATATCAGTGTCATTTTCTAGCCGTTTGAAGAGTAGTTTTTCGAATACTTTAGATGTTATGGGCAGCAGCCTTATGGGTCTATAGGATGTTGGCTGATTAGGTGTATACCCGGCTTGAGGATCATAATAATCTGCGAAAATTTCCATATTAGGGAATAGTATGATAAGCGCAGCATTCCATTAAATATAGTCGTAAGTAGAACCAAGGTTTTCCTGGGTAAACATTTTAGCATTTGACCTGTGATGACATCATATCCCGGAGATTTATGATTTTTGATGTATTTAGTTTCTTGTTGGATTTCTCTAGGAGTAAAGGCTTTTATTGGAAGCGAGAGCTGGCAGGGGACGTCTAGAAAGTCTTCGATTTCGTTTTCATTGGTTCCAGGGTCTGGTTGGGTAGGTCTGAAGATTTGAGAAAGATGTTCAGTAAATGTAGTCGCTTTCTCTTTGTTGGATTTGGTCCAGCTGCCATCTTGTTTTCTAATTGGTGGAACGGTGGTTTTCGGTCGTTTTACTTTTTTTTTTGTGGCTTTGCAGATTGTGTAGTCGTCTCTAGATAGGTTAGTAACGTAATTTTTTTTTCTTGGTTTTGCGCTTGTGAAATGGTCCTGTGTAGTAGGTGGACAAGTCTGTTATATTCAGTTTTATCTGCTTGATTTCTTGAGATTTGCTATCTTTTTCTGGCTCTGCGTTTATCTATGACCAGCTCACGTATATTTCGAGGAACATTATCAATTTTCTTAGATGTTTGTGCGTCAGATGGAGTTGCCCGAGTTGCTGCCTTTTATAGGAGTTGAGTGAAGTAATGTGCTGCCCTATCCAGGTCTGCTTGTTGTTTTAGCGGTATGTTTAAGTTGGTATTTTCCTCCACAAATTGGTGCAATTAGTTTTGTTGGTGCAGATTCTAAGTGTGGTAGTTTTTTCTATTTTATTTGAACTAAGGGTTATTAAAATTGGCGTGTGATCTGATGACATATCTAGGTTGGATTCTATTTTGGTGTAAGTATCTGGCAATCCATAAGTCACAGCGAAATCCAGAAGATCCGGTAGTTTATTCAAGTCGCTGGGCCAATATGTTGGCTCTCCTGTTGATAGGTACCTTTGGCGGTGATTATTCTGAAGCCCCATTCGGTATTTTTGGCGTTCCAGTCGACAGCGATTAAGCTTTTGTTTCCTGTGGTAGCAAGGAACTCTCTGTATTCTTCTGGGGTGATAGTATGTCTTGGAGGTGAGTAAAGTGATGCTATTGTTATCGGCTATGGTTTGATGTTCAGTTGGATTATTGCAGCTTGTATTTTGCTCGTACAGTATGATGGGAGTTCGTGGCTGATCCACCGTGGGCAGTACCATCGGGGTGGCTAACAGAGTAGATTGTATAATGCGGGATGTTGAGCACAGTTCTCTCAGTGAAGTATGTTTTGGAGATAAGAATAATATATCTATTGAGTTGATTTGAAGAAATTTAATTAGTTCTAGTTTGTGATTGGTGAGCCCATTAGAGTTCCAGGCGGCTATGCGGACATTTATCGCCATTACTGTAATGATTTACTTATGACTGTCGTTAGCATGTTAATAATCACGCTATTTTGACTGATCAGCTGATTGAACATGGCTTTGAATTCTCCAAGGAAATTGGTTAGTATGTCTGTTATGTTGACCATTGTTGTTAGCTATATTTCTGTTCGCTGCAATGTTACTCCAGGGGGTATTTATTTGGTCGTTGTTAACTTGAGTATTGATACGGACAGCTGGCTCAATTCGGTGGTTATTCAAATTTAGTCCTGGTTTGTTTGAATTTCTGGATCTAGCGTTTTAGAAATCTTTGTAAACGGAGCAGCCCTTGTAGTTAGCCGGGTGTTCGCCGTCGCATAAAGCACATCTAGCTGGTGTATCTCTGTTTTTTTTGCAGGTATTTGAGTTGTGGCCTCCACCACATTTGACACAGCTGAATGGTTTTATGCAGTAAATTTTAGTGTGGCCATAGCTTTGACAGCGTACGCATTGTACAATGTCATTCTTCTTTCTTGGGGCTCTACGGTTATTCTCCGATTGTTTAAATATTCGAGTTTAAATATTTCCGTGTTGTTGGGTTTTGGTTCTATGTCTACGAAGAATAGTGGGAGAGGTTGTTTTTTTTTTTTCTTTTTTTAACTCCGTGAATGTACACTGGTGGCGGTTTAGGTATTTTAGGTTGACCAGCTTGTTCTTCTCTTTCTTTATTGGTGCCTTCTGTTGGTAAGGTAATCTATCTGTTTGATGTGCTGATTGGATTTGATTCGTCATTAATTGGATTAAATTATGGCTTCTTTTACGTTTTTTAACTTGTTGCCAAGAATGTTTATTTAAGAATGGAAAAACGTTTTCAGTTTGGTTTTCGTTGTTGTTAAAATGTCCATTCCCGTCTGGCGTGTGTGTTTGTAAAACATTATAATTTGATGGCTGTATAGGATTATGATAAAAAGATTGCGGTTGGAAAGGTAAAAATATTTGATTAGGATGAACAGATACTACCCCCCATGTTGGGCGGATTTTGTTGGCTGCCGTGCGCATATTGCTGCTTGTGGTAGTAAGCTTGATTTAGATAATTATCGTAATTAGATACCTGGTTTGGTAGATTTCCAAATATTGGTTAAAATTCCATTGTGAGCGATAAACGCTGCTATGGGAGTTATCACTAGGTCAGGCAGACGAAGGATTGAATATAAACTTGGCACAATATTAATTCACGTCCGCTAGCTTTCACAGCTACGGTCGAACTCACAATTACATCTGTTGAGCAAAATTCACTCAGAGAACTGCATAACCTCAAAATACTAAAACTGGAAAATAATGCAATAGAAAATTTACCAACACACGTTTTTGAAGAACTTGTTTCCTTGGAGAGAGCATCCCTAGCAAAATATCGTATTGGACGCTTAGAATCTATCATCTTTCAAGGATTAAGTAACTTAACGCATCTTATGCAGCAAATAATAATTTAACTGGATTATCGGGCGGTATCTTCCAGGATTTAAGTAAACTGATAAAACTTGATTTAACAATTAATTTGATTGATGCAATCGAGACAGAAGCTCTTAAGGGATTACCAAACTTAGAAGAATTGTTCCTCAGTTACAACCAGATAAAAATGACACCTGAGGGAATGCTTGACGACCCAACTCAATAAAACGTCTTTATTTCTTCTTCTTCACGTGCCATCTCCGCTACGAAGTTTGGCCACCATCATGACAATTTTTACTTTGGATACAGCTGCTCTAAATAGTTGAGCAGAATTGCAATTGCACCACTCTTAGATTCCTCGGCCATAACATCCTTCTTCTACCAAAACTTCTTCTTCCTTTTATTTTTCCCTACATAATATCTTGCAAAAAGTTGGTATTTCTGTCCTCGCATAATGTGCCCAAAATATTGTATCTTTCGTTCTTTGATGTTTAACGTGATTTCTTTTTCTTTATTCATTCTCCTAAGCATTTCCACGTTAGAAACTCTGTGTCCATGCGATTTTCAGGATCTCTCTGTAGATCCACATTTCGAAGGCGTCTGTTTATTCATGCAGTATTTGTTTACAGTCCACGCTTCCATTCCATATAGGAGTATAGAATAGATATAACATTTAATTAATCTAGTTCTTACTTTTAGCGACAGGTCCTTAAAGCAGAATACTTTTTTCATGTTTATAAACGCGGTTCTCGCTTTTTCTATTCTTATGATTATTTCTTTTGTATATATATACTAGTCATTTACTATTGTTCCAAGATATTTGTATTCATTCACTCTCTCGATCTTTTCGTTTTTAATATACAAATTGGCGTCTCTGATGATTCGTTTCGTTACAGCCATAAACTTCGTCTTTTTAATGTTTAGTGTTTTTGTTTTGTCTACGAATGTCCATAAGCTTTAATATCTCATTTTTCATCCAATCCTTTTTGATTTTAGTTTTAGTTCTTTTTAAATATTGAACAACCGGTGTCATGAGAGCGTTTTTGAAGGTTGTCCAGTTTTGATTAATACTTTCTTTGTTATTAGCTTTGTCTATGTTTTTATTTTTGATATTTTACAATATCTTGTAGTAGTTGTTCTTTCACATTCATATCATAGACAATCTACATCAATTTGAGCTTTCACTGGTCTCTTAATTATTTTTTTGCATATGTTGGTGAATTTTTACTGTTGCTATTATTGGATAACACAAAAACTAAAATTATGATTATTAACAGACAACTCGAAAATATTCCTATTAATAATATCGGTAGCGTAGGCAATTATGAAGTTGTAGAAGAAATCATATATCTGGGAGCACTTATAACCAACGACGGCAACTGCGAGCCCGAAATTCGCCGCCGAATCCAATTAGGCAGATCAGCAATGACCCAACTAATGAAAATTTAGAGAAGCCACAATATTACACGTAACACCAAAATTAACCTTGTTCAAACTCTGGTATTCTCTATATTTAAATACGCATCAGAAACTTGGACGGTCCGGACTGCTGACCGTCGGCGCATAGAGGCCTTTGAAATGTGGGTGTGGAGAAGAATGCTCAGAGTCCCACGGACAGCACGTAGAACAAATGTTTCTATACTAAATGAAATGTAACCTAACCAGAGGCTCTCTACCACTGTATATGCCAGTATACTGAAATTCTTTGGCCACATCACTCGCAGAGATGACTTCGAAAAGCTCATGGTCCAAGGAAAACCTAACGGCAAAGAAGAAGAGGAAGGTCACCAACCCGCTGGATTGAGACAATTAAAACTCTTTTAAATACCAATGTTGAACAGGCAGTAAGGAATTCCGGCAACAGAGAACGTTGGCGCGACACCATCAGAAGAGTAACAGCACAACTTGAAGAGAACTAATAACCATAATCACCAATCATCTGTAAAGATGGACGGAGTCGAAGAGGAGGATTATTGGATTATGATTTGACGATACATCGGCGCCAGGGTAGACATTTATTAATTTTATAATATTTTCTCTCTAAATTTGTCCTGCCTGTTATTTATCATAAGGTACTTTATTTCGAACATTTCTCTATTCATTGTCCTGCGGAGATATCCATGTATAAAATCGTCTGTTTGGTAACTTAAAGTGGGTATTGGTAATTACCATATTTGTTTCTTGATGGAACTGTATCAAGCGGTGTCCTCGTTCATTCCGCATTCCTAATTCATATTCTCCAACTAGCTCTTCAACTTTGCCTTGTCCAACTTTAGCGTTCATATCACCCATAACACTAGTAATGTCTCTGTGTTTGGTGTAAAACGTGTACTAACAACAACTTAACCATCAACATGCGAAAATGTGTTTTGAGCAGAAACAAAATCAAATTCTTTGTATACGTCTTTTCAGAAGATGGTTTGTCCTGACAAAGTAATATCGGTAGCAAACCTAGAACCCCCCCCCACGAACGTACACGAAATAGGAAGTTTATTAGGAACTCTAAACATGTTTAGCAACGAACACACGAGTATTAGAAGAACCAACAAAAAAAAAGTGGGAAACGAAAGGAGAACAATAAACATGGAGAAGCATTCAATCTCTTAAAGAAACAATTAAGCAATGCCAAGGAGTTAACTTACTTTGATACTAATAATTATACACACCTACATGTTGATGCAGAACCAGTAAGACTCGGGGCAATCTTATCACAAGAATCTAACAATAAAATTGAAATCATAGCTTATGCAAGCCGTACGCTGCCACAAGTAGAACAACGCTACAATCAAATTGAAAAGTAAACACTAGCATCAGTATGGGATATATAGCACTTCAACATACATCTATATGAAACAACTTTCACTTTACATGCATCTTGAGTAACCCAAGATCATTTCCAAGTTTACGAACTGAACGTTTATGCTTAAGAACACAGCCCTACAAATTCAAAGTAGTACACCAACCTGGAACAACAAACCCGTCACATCCAGGCATTGTTATGTTCTTTTGAAATTTGCCGCTCTATATGAATTAATTCCGTAATTTGATTGCCGCTCTATAGGATTTAAAACGTCATTTGAATTGCCGTTTGTATGTTAACAGTTTTGGTTATGTTGCGTCTTTCTAAGTTTGAGTTATGTTGACAGTTTCCTTTTGTAGGCTCAAAATTGCCGAATGTTGTTTTCTCGCGCTTGACCTTAACAGGCTTCCGAGAACTCACGTGTCCCTTATTCTAGAACATTTCATCACATTTCGAAATATGGCGCAATCTTTGGGGGAATGAAGGGTCGTGTTGCGTTTTTACAGTCAGTCAGCCTTCCACTTTTAATGGCTCCGGACCTTCCCAAATTCCATCTACGGGGAAGGGCCGTTACAAGAAGTCAGTAGGCAACAAGCTTGGGTCCGAGACGAACGTTTATGGAGAGCGGGTTTTTTTTTCGGGGCACCTGTTAAATTAAGTTTATCGTACCGAATATTGCTTTAGGCGATTAATATCATTTCGACGAGGTCGGATCTAATAAGTTGTAACAGTGTAGCCTGGTTACAGAATAATCAAGTGTGATTGTTTTTTTCTTCGATTCTCTCGAATAAAAGCGTTTGAAGCCGTGAAAATGTGATTGTTGGGTCTGTTGGTGATACAAGCGTTTGAAATTCCTGTTGCCCTCAACGTCGACTGTCCTCGTTGGAAATAATTCAACTGATCCAGTTGGGAATAATCTGCTTCCCCAGGAGCGTACCTACCAACGTTTCGTCCCCCTGGTTTCCTGAGGCCTTCTACCTTTTTCCCGGACCGGAAACAATACCCCCTTTCTCGACTGTACCTGCATCTGAAAATCAACCCCCCGGAATTGTGCCTGCCTCCACCGGAATTCAAGGTAAAGAACCAGTTTTTCTGTGCAGTGTAAAAGA
>JABXWE010030975.1:0-21280 GCA_014611495.1 Limonius californicus
CCTAGTAAATCTTCTCTGGAGTAGAAGTGTTTACACTTCCCGTGGTTCGGAGCCCACGTTAAGCTGTAGGTCCTCTATGTCTGTGGCACTTTAAACGCGCAACACAGGCATAGGAGAGAAGATTGCTACGTCTCGTAAGAGATAAAGCACCCTAAGAAGAAGTTGCAATTTATAATTATGTAATCAATTCAAGTGAGAACTGAAAATATTAAATGAGTTTGTATAAATGGACTATATTAAACTATCTGTTCATGCAGTAAATTAATATTACTAACGATATCTTAGTCCATTTTCAATTCCACTCTATATTTTTTTACTGAATGCAGAGTAATCTATAGTCAGAAACTTTTTCTGTCATTAAAGTTAGTCAGAGATTGTTTTAAAAGCTAATGTAAATGTGACAATTATTGGTTTTGTATATTTCTAAAATGTTTGTTCATGTCATGAATTTCCTTTGTCCTTATATTCCCCCAGCACAATATTATGTTGAATCTGTATTCGTACTTAGGGCTTAAGATCAAAATGAAAAATATCTCAGGATACGTAGGCATGAGACTGATGCGAAAATCAACAGAATTATTATCAGTTTAATTCTTCAAGCGCTTGATTGAGTTAAAGGTAAACAACTCTATCCTTTAAGCTGGATAGTAGAAATTTACATAAAATTATAATTTTCTAGTTTGTAGTAATTATCGATAAGAGTATGAAATAATATCAATGTAAAAAAAAATATACGATTAATTTGCCGTAGTCGTAAGTGATGTAAATGTAAGCAAACTGTACATATTAGGTATAAATGTTGGTTAATTTGTGGCTGGGTAAGGGCACAGAAAAAATTTATTCCTTTCAGTGCACTTTTTTGATTTCTGAGCCCTCCTCCAGTACCTACTAATTTATTTCTATGCAGCTGTTAGGTAATTATGAGTATATGCAATGCACGTTTTGCGAAAATTGTGTTACAAACCTTATAACGCTTTGGAAAAGAAAGATTTGTTTAATCACTTACATGTTGGTGATCTCATAATTTATCGTTTGAAGCTTGGAGATGGGTTGTAAAATAAGTTGAAAGCTTTTTTTTATCAAAACTAAGTAGTTTATAAATCTTTGAGGCAGCATCAGTTTGCGGTATTCTAACTATATGCAGAATGCATATACTTAGTGAGACCTACAGCTTAACGTAAGCAGGAAGAAAAATTTAAGATAAAGTAAACCGATAATATGTCTACACCAAAATTATAGAACAAGAGCTGATTCCTTAAAATATAAAATGAAATGAGCTTCACGCAGAAAAATGAGTGTTTGTACCTAAACAAACCAAATACGAATCTAATTAGAGATTAAACACCTAGTCACAGACCAAAGAAATTCTAAAATATGTTAAAGATTTGTTTTCTAGTGATCTGCAGATTGTTTTTCGCAAAACGTGCCTCTATTTTAAGTGTCGATAATCAAAGATATGGGTATCAGGTATCAAGGGATAAATAATTCAAATTGTAACTCCTGGAAAACTTGAACGTAGATGTAGGAGAGCCAATTTTTATGTTATTTGTTATACGAAAATTCTAAAATTTGCAAATATAGTTTTTTGACCTCAAGTTCAACTCAATTCAAAATTTCAAGCTTAAAGTTAAAATTTAGTGATAAGATCTTGAGTTGAAATAGCTCTATTCAAGTTTGAAGACGCACGAAGAAAATATATCAGCGTTGAACTATCAATTTTGAGCTGAAATCGAAATTTCAAGTTTAATGTTAAAATTTAAAGTTACGATCTTGAGCTGAAATAGCTCTATTCAAATTTAAAGACGCGTGAAGAAAATATATAAGCGTTGAACTAGCAATTTCGAGCTTAAATAGAAATTTCAAGTTTAAAGTTAAAATGTAAAGTTAAGATTTTGAGTTGAAATAGCTCTATTCATGTTTAAAGACGTATGATGAAAATATTTAAACACTGAACTAATTTTAAGCTTAAATCGAAATTCCATGTTTAAAATTAAAATTTAAAGTTACGATCTTGAGTTGAAATAGCTCTATTCAAGTTTAAAGACGTATGAAGAAAATATTTAAGTGTTGAACTACTAATTTTGAGCATAAATCGAAATTTCATGTTTACTGTTGAAATTTAAAGTTAAAATCTTGAGTTGAAATAGCTCTACTGAAGTTTAAAGACGTATGAAGAAAATATTTAAGCGTTGAACTACCAATTTTGACCTTAAATCGAAATTTCAAGTTTACAGTTTAAATTTAAAGTTAAGATCTTGAGTTGAAATAGCTCTATTCAAGTTTAAAGACGTATGAAGAAAATGTTTAAGCGTTGAACTACTAATTTTGAGCTTAAATCGAAGTTTCGAGTTTAAAGTTAAAATTTAAAGTTAAGTTCTTGAGTTGAAATAGCTCTACTCAAGTTTAAAAACGTATGAAGAAAATATATCAGCGTTGAACTACCAATTTCGAGCTTAAATAGAAATTTCAAGTTTAAAGTTAAAATTTAAATTTATGATCTTGAGTTGAAATAGCTCTATTCAAGTTTAAAGACGTATGAAGAAAATATTTAAGCGCTGAACTACCAATTTTGAGCTTAAATCGAAATTTCGAGTATAAGGTTAAAATTTAAAGTTAAGATCTTGAGTTGAAATAGCTCTATTCAAGTTTAAAGACGTATGAAGAAAATACATCAGCGCTGAACTACCATTTTTGAGCTTAAATCGAAATTTCATGTTTTATAATAATAGTTCTAGTTCAAATGGTGATTATACAGAATTCCCGTTCTAAGTTTTCTGTAGAAGTATCAGTACTAAAGTGGAGAGATTAGGTACGTTTTAAGTCGAATACTGACTGGTTAAGAATATCGACTTTAGTTGAAATATTATCTTTATAATTGTCTTTGGATCAAGGTTCCATCTTTGACATCAATTTGTTTTAAGTGTAATTCGTTTTTAGGTTGGAATCGAAAAATCCAATTTTCCAATCCAAGTTTAAACTTAGAATTTCCAGCCTGAATTGACGGTTAGGGTTTTGCTGTCAATATCTCAAGTTGAAATTTCAGTCTTGAGCACTATATTGCTTTTTGGTTTTAAGTCAAGTCTCAAGCTTTAACTGCAATTTCGAAAATGAAACGAGATTTAACCATGATATCTAGTCGAAATTTCGATTTTTGTCCAAATTTCTCGATTTAAGAAAGTTGAAAATGGATAATGGGTTTTCTAATACATGAGATTTCGGGATTCATATTTGAATATCAGGATTAATTAAAATTTCTAGTTTGCTTTAGAAATATTGTACCTACTTGATGATGAGATCTTAGGGTTAAAACCAGATCAAAGTCGTCAATAATAAAGCAAATCCAAATTGGCCTTCCTTCAAATCCATGTTTTGATACAATGAAAGCAATGGCGAATATTGTTTGCTTCTGTGTATGTGTGAAAGTTCTCCTACACATTAGAAACTAAGCAGGAAGCTAGCAAAATATGCTGTAAACTTCCTTCAATCCGACAAATTTAAGTGGCCACACTTCCCTTATTTTTCCAAAACAACCCATGTCTTTGCTGAGACTAGTCTGTTGCTAGAATTAATGAATACCTAGTTAATTCCAATTTGACGAGCTTTTTATGTTAATAATATCGTAAGTAAATTATATCTACAACACCTTATTGTCAAAAATGCACTTTTATACAGTATTTACTGCATACAATGAAATTTTGTACAATTAACTGAATTTGTGTTGTATGTACTATTTTTCCTTTCTTTTAATTTGGAAATGTGTAAATTGTAAAAATTTTGATGTAAACCAAAATGAAATACAGTACATTTTATCTTAATTATGTGTTTTAAAATGCAGCCAAGTAGGGTTATATTATTGTAAACTACCCTGTATAATAAATCCAACGAAATAGAAAAGATTGCTTTTTTACAACTGGCTCAATTTAGCATACCTACCTAGAGATGTCGCCATCTACACGTAGCACAAAGTGTAATAGCAAGAGTAATCTAATAGATGGCACTTACTTCAATTAGAAATATTTGAATTATTGAGAATACTTCTCGGCACGTTTTAATTCAAAGGATTTGCAGAGGCAGTGTACCGTAATTATTCGATTTTCGATTAAGGATGGCTCGAACACGCCTGTCAATCCTAACACAAGCATTAATTATAAGGACCGGTCATTACCAATAGGCATCTGAAAAGGTTTATCACATGATTTATGTGCTTGATGCCTAAAATAAATACATATACATCACGTCAGCTAATCCGCAAGTAAATACGAGACTGATGCTAACATGTGACTCTAACGGATGCGGGTAAAGGACAAAGTAATTTTAAAAATGTTGTGCCATTAATCTGCAATGCTGTACTACACCGCACGGAGCAGTTAGAGAACAAGAAAAATGAGATGTGAGGAATTACCTTCACCAAATAAACCTTTCCTGTTTTAAATGTAAATTTAGAGGTACGTATTTTCCACTGGAAAATCACTGGGTTTAACCTACAAATTCTACATTTAATATTTAAAATCTATCTACCTAATATATTTATTTTATAATAATGGCTGTTTGTTTGAGAAAATTAATAGGCAGTAATAATTGGCTCTAAACTACGTTTCATGCGTTGCTGCACTAGGTTTGTTTATGTCCTGTCCTGTCTATCTATCATCACATAACAAATGGTCTGGAATATGCATTATACCATGCAAGATTAATTCATCTTTTAGAAGCGGAAGTTTGTTAACCTTAATTAGGTAAACATTGATTAATGTGTTGTTTACCAACAGAATGCGTCTATTTGTGCAGAAAAAGCGTTTCCGAATGCTGGTAAAAATATCTGTTGGTTGGATGATGATGATCCTGGAAGGAACAGACGAACGCCGGAATGGTTCAGTTAAATTCACATACGGTATATTTAACATAGATGTATGTAGATGTTGTGAAGAAATCTACTCCAAAATAAAATTATTAACCTTTAGTTCCATCAAAATGATTATACATCGGTCCCCGAACGGCTGGAATTAGTGCGATGTAATAGAAAAGGGTCTATATCACAACGTCGACTGATCACACCGTCGACCGTATATTTTGCATTTTCACAACGTCGACCGGTGTTGATCACAACGTCGACCATCACAACGTCGACCATCGCAACGTCGGCCATCGCAACGTCGACCATCACAAAGTCGACCATCACGACGTCTACCGTGATCACAACGACGTCGACCATCACAACGTCGACCGTGATCATAATGTCGACCGCGATGTTGTTATCGTCGATTAATATTAATTTTCACGGTCTCAATATTTATTAAGAAAAATCAGAGTTTTTTCTACAATATTATCTCTTCACTCTCAATTCAATGCAAAAATTAAACCTCTAAAATTCTAGGACTTGTGTTTAACTGCTTACCAAATTTTGTGAAAATATACACACAAAAAAATACTTTCGTTTCCTGAAAATAGTACATGTTCACCAAATTTTAGACCATATTTAATATTTAGTTCTTGTTACTGCATTATATTATTTGCTACTAAAAATCTTTTCCCAAAAATTATAAATGTTCAGCAAATCTATCTATTAATAATCCTAAAGTGATAACCAAATATTGACTTCTCGTCTTTTTCACAAATTATTTGACAGTAAAAAATGTTTTTGTCTCCCAAAAATACTAAATGTACCGGTAATTTTATCTAATTTAAATTTTAAATCAATAATCCAAAATGACTTCTCGTTAGTCTCTTTTATCACTTGTAAGCAAATTAATATTTATCAAACGTAAGACTACATGTTTTTAAAACGGGGAAAGTGTAATCATAATAATTATGTTATTTCTTATGATATTGAAACTGAAATTAAAATTAATAATCCATGACTAAAGTAGTAATACCATAGGCTAACAAACAAATGTTTATTACCTGCCTGTAGTTACCTGTAAATACCTAATTGTACTTATCGGTGTTAAGTTAAAACAACGAAACGTAAATTTTTAATCTGTGAAAGTTGTGTTATAATAATCATGATATAGAAATCAATCTAGTTTTATACATTGGGTGAACATTTACTAAATTCGGTATAACAATCGTATTTAAAATACAGGCATTACTAAAACAATAGCAAGCGTTATTATTTTAGTAACGCTAATTTCGTTTTTCGATCTATCATGGTTTGGTATATCACAAGTATTTTCTTTGCCTATTTCTATATTAGATTTGTCTTACTTGTCGGCGTCATGATGGTCAACGTTGTGATAACAGAAAACTAGTTGACGTTATGATCACGATCGACATCGTGGTGGTCGACGTTGTTATCACGGTCGACGATGTGACAACAGAAAACTAGTCGATGTTGTGATGGTCGACGTTGTGGTAATTGTAAACAAGTCTACGTTGTGATTAAGGTCAACATTGTGAAAATGCAAAATATAGGGTCGATGTTGTGATCAGTAATTTGGAGATAATACCAGTTTATTTCAAAGAAAAATTAAATTTGAGTTGAAATGGTAATGTTTCTAAAAAGTTATAGGTGATTCTGTAAGCTTATACATTTAGCAGCAATGAATATCGGTATTTTCCTATGCTATTCGAGTGGAACTTCTGCGGTTAATATCCTTGGATATTTTTGGTACAAACAGACTTTCGAAATGCGGAGATTTTTCTGGATGCCCTCTTGTCGAAGTAATATTCTAAAGGATGTTTTCGAATGGTAGAGCACAGCATAAATACAGATGCACGAAGCTCTAAATTTTAATATAATCAGTAGTGGAATATCATTATTATTATTTAAATACTACAGCGCAGAGCTGGGTAAGTATTCGAATACTTAGTAGTTTGAATACTACTTAAAATACTTGTATACGAAAAGTATTTGGTATCTCGAATACTGGGCATAAAAAGTAATTGGTATTCGAATTGATCTTATTATTCTCGGTATTCGCTATTCGATCGTCATAAACGGTATTCGCGAATACTTCGGATAATCGCGAATAGTTGAACTACTTGCAGGTAGTATCCGCGAATACTTTATTATTTGTCGAATACTTTCCTGCAAGTCTGAAACTGATTTTTTGATATTTCACTGGAAATAAGTATAGATAATGTTATTTTGTTTGTTGTCGTCTGAATCAAAATAAAAGTTTTATTTTGTAGTTAAAGTTACTACCCAACCAAACTATAAGCTTTAGTCTTCACGCAAATGCCATTTCAAATGCAAATATTCAAGGTATTCGTAACTTTGAAGATACTGAGTACTCAGTAACTTGAATCCTATCAATACGAAGTATTCAGATGCTGTAAATATTTCGAATACTTTTTAAACAAAGTATTCAAAAAAGTATTCGGATACTATTTTTAGTATTCGTACCCAGACAAACATCAGTGCAAAAATACCGGAAATGGGACCGCTCCGATTACCACTGTGTCCGTACCCTATACTGTAGTTTGCTCTACCACTGAAATTTTGTTAGTTATTGAGATTGATATACTAGACTCTAGATGTACGAGTTGGGTTCGTTACATGCTGTATTTTTAAGCCGTACAACCTGTCCCGTCTTATAAGAATGTCTTCCAAACTACTAAAAGGCGCTTCTATTGACGGTGAACTAGTTCAGGCGATTTAAGATAGTAAATATTTATATTAGTTGCTATAAAAGATCGAAATTCTCATAATTCGTGGATCAAGAAAGGAAAGATGCAGGATGTTGATATAATAAAAAGAAAGTTTCATATAAAGCCGAAATTGCTTTGTTTTCGTTCAGTTAATTTTTTGTCCTATAATGTTCTTCCGATCACAACTGCAGTTGTGCCAAGAGCGGCGAATCTGCTTTATGCGAAAATCGTATAATTAGAAAATTTTATGAAGGCCCGATTTATGTATATGTATATTATTTACATATATCACGCTCTTTTTAAAATATCTCTTCATATCGCATGGTTTTAAAGCAATACACTACCTCTTTAGTGAATACGATGGCATATTTTTCCATTAAAATATCATACATACATACATATTAATCATATGTCCGGCTTTTAATATTGCTTGTAGGCATATCAAAAAACAGGGTATATAGTACTATCTATACCCGGTACATCATGCAACAAACTAATACTGCAACTCAACACACATTTACATCAGATAATGATTCTACTTGTATGATTTTATGCAACCCATTCTACAAATCTGGTTACGCTAATTATAATTTCAAATCCTTGTATATTTGGAAGCATAGGTACCTTACTTCTGTTTAAATGACAAATGTTTGTTAAAATATTGGTAGTAGTTTGTAATGCAATCCCATTACTAATTAAAATATATAAAAACGACGCGCAGTCAGTGGCGCGATATTATGGCATTTAGCTTGTTAAATTAGTAGCATATTTATCCTCAGTGCCGGCGAGAGTTTATTTTGCGCCCTATGAAAAATTTATTGGCGCGCCCATAATTTCACAAATTGTTACATTTGTTTAAATCGAAATAACAAGAAAACAATAATTGGTAGTTATATATTTATTAACAATTTAGAAAAAATTACACGTGGATCACAAATTCAAAATTTAATTTTTCTTGCCTTCTTTCTCGCAAAATTGTCTTCTTACTCCTTCAAATCCAGTGTCGAAGCTTGGTCACACTCAATTGAAACTGTTGCCAAGTCTACGAATCTGTCTTGCGACATTGTTGACGTCTATGATACTGCGACCAACAGCACGTGGTTGTGTCGTTACCGACCTGGGGGAATCACCGCAGTCGCGGTCGCGGAGAATGAGAATGGAGACGGAACAACAGCTTACTGGAATTAAGCATTTGGGGGCCTGAAAACAGTCCAGGTGGACATCTTAAACAATTTCAGAAACAGAAAGTATTAAAAATAGTACTAGATTTAAGATTTTTCTTAATAATATTTCCATTGTGGAAATTCCAACTTTTTTTGTTTTAAAAGTTAAAAACTCAAACCAGGATTTTCGAAATGTTCTCGGCTGGTAATATTCTTATTTGAATAAAATTAAATATAGAACAATACTGAAGAAATTTCGAATGAAAGATACCATAAAAAAAAAAACGTAATTTGCCAACATGCACAACTAATGCAGTAAACAATAATTTGACCTAAATATTGCAAAAGAAAAATTTCATTTTTAACAGAATAGTAAATATATTATTATTGAAAAATATAACCAGCTAACTCCACAAATCCTAAAATTGTAATATACAAAACAATAATTTAATCATAAGTGGGGGACTGAGGGTTGCAGGCGTGAAGAGATTGGCAATCGCTGTGCCAATGCTGTGTCATGCAACTATGCAACTTGATAAGCTTTTTCGTGTTTCTTCTCTTTTTAACTTTTAGGGATACCTTAATGATATAGCCTGCTCTTACCCTCTCCTCGTAGCTATACATTTTAATTCGTGAGACATTTATTCACAGACAAATACCAATATGTTAACAAACATTTATCACATAAACAGTACTATGGTGCCTATGATTCCTTACATATAATAATTTGAAATTATCATTAAGGTGAGGTATGACTTGTTAAATAGGTTGAAGAAGAATATTATTTTCTGTAAATATTCCTGGGGTATATCTAAGCAATCACTGATTTTATTTTATCGCGAACACAGATTAGAGTCGCTAATTTAATAATAACTATTGACAAATGGATAGTCAATGTTCTCTATCTGTTTGACATATGGTGCTAATGTTGGTTTATTGTCATTGATAAATATTATAAAAGGTTTAATGTTTTCGGAAACCATTTGATGTTTGTATTCTAGTCCTTGAAAATCGTTAAAAGTTTAAATTGGTGTATTCCATAGTATTACATCCAAACGGGATGTATTTTGTTGCCGTAAATAATATACCGAGTGACTACGAGATGAGGTAACAGCATTATTATAACCTATTATTTTGGACTTTTAAACTAAAATATAACCTCTAAATGCGCAACTTTAAGCAGTTTTTAACCTTAGTTTTTACTTTTGGTTTGTATGGAACTAATATCAAAATATTATTTTTACATACACCTATCTGTTATTTGTTGCAATCTTATTCCTTGTAAAATTTGCAATACATTGATGTGTAACACAATGACATTTCAGTTTAAAATGGTCGAATTATTATATTGTTTAGTAAAAATTGAATGCCCATTAATGATATTTATAATTTTTTTTAAGTCGGCTTTTAAAACAAAATATTAATCAACTGTAAGTGTTTTTTTTTTACTTTGTGTGGGTCTGATATAGTTTTTAAGGATTTCTTTATGAGCTTCAATATAAACGAC
The DNA here is from genome assembly GCA_014611495.1 of Limonius californicus. Taxonomy (NCBI): domain Eukaryota; kingdom Metazoa; phylum Arthropoda; class Insecta; order Coleoptera; family Elateridae; genus Limonius; species Limonius californicus. The sequence continues at coordinate 10,258 of JABXWE010030975.1, forward strand.
TTTCCATTTGGTTATGTTCACTGATTATTGGTAACAAATGTCCAACTCTACAAAATAGCAATTAAATATTATTTAAAAATTTCCAAATATATTATGCAGTACTATATATGTCGCGAGCTATAGGTCAGCGCGTTAGATTTCTACGTTGAAGGTCTGAGGTTCAATTCCCAGTACTGGAACATCGGATTGTCAACGGCCGTTCTTCCTCGCAAGGCAGTGGTAAACCAACGAGGTATTCTGCCTAGTAAATCTTCTCTGAAGTAGAGGTGTTTGCATTTCCTGTGGTTCGGAGCCCACGTTAAGTTGTAGGTCCACTATGTCTGCGGTACATTCAAACACGGATCATAGGCATAGGAGAGAAGGTAGCTATGTGTGTTATAGCTAAGGTATTCAAAGAAGACGATGGTTTTAACAGGGTTACCTTAATAAATAAAACATCCTTTATGTAAGTTTTATTAAAATTAAATAAATACTTTGAGTGTAGTGTCGATTTTAACTATTAATGTTGTTTAACTCGAAATTTATTAAGTATGAGACTAGTCCACCTTTCAGTGACGCACAGACAAAATTATCAAATTTATTTTTTTGAGTTTACCCAAAAAATATGGATCCTGCAGTTTTCATTCTAAAGTAAATGCCATTTTACTCCAGAAAATACTAACGTTTGCAGTTTAATAACTTGTATCATTTGTGCAATGTCTTATTGTTTTTATTTTGGAAACCAGGTTACTGTAGTTGTTCTGTTGGCAATACGGCATGTGGCTTTTGTTGTAATTGTAACATAAACTATGATTAAAATCGTGCGCTCAAAGTTTATTGGTTACATTTCATCAGTTTATTAGTCTTGTACTTGGCTGTGTTTTTATGGCTAGGAATTAACTGCCGTATTACAAGAAACGAGTAAGCACGCATTGCCATTTTAAATAGATGCTAACTTTATTAAATATTACATAATACGAGGGCAGCCTTTTAAGTTTTCACAAAAACTAGGAAAGAAAAAATTTTTTTTGGAACAAACTGTTTTATACGTTTTCAAAATATTTGCCTTTAAGATTTATACACTTTTGCAGGCGTTCAACGCAATTCCCGAGGTATTTTTTCCACTCTGAAGTTCGTATGTCAAAAACATGATTTTTAAAGGCCTCAACAGCTTATTAAGGTGATGAAAATCGCTATAAACGCATTTTCTGTTTGCCATTCGGAAACACAAAGAAGTCGTTCGGCGACAAATCCGGTAAATACAGGCAATGAGACATTCGATGTTTTTCTTCTTCAAATAATCAATTGTTTTACGTGCTGTGTAAGAGCTGGCATTATCATGATGAAGAATGATGCCACGTTTTCGGTCGTTTTTCCTGAATTCGTCGATGACTTCTGGCAAACAAATTGTTGTATACCGTCATTTTCTTGAAAGTGCTTGGTGAACGAACAACTTATGTGGGATTCGCTTCATCTTGGAACACCCGAACAGTGGATTGTTGCTGATTTTTCGGTTCATACGAATATATCCAAGTTTCGTCACCTGTTACGATGTTGTATACGGATTTTGCAGTTCCTCGGTAGAATTGTTTGAGCATTTCCTTACACAAATTAACAGGAGCCTTTACTGAACTTCGATCAAATTATGAAAAATCCATCGGGAACGGATCTTTTTCACAGCTAAATGTTCATGCAAAATCAAATGTACTGCAGTCCTCGATGTGCCTAAGGATGCCTCTATCTCACTGTAAGTCACATGCTGATCTTCTTCAATCATGTTTCGCACAGAATCGATGTTTTTTGGAATAACAACGGATTTTGGTAGACCTTCACGAAATTTATCACTGACGGACGCACGACCACGACGAAATTCTGCAAACCAATTGTAAACAGTCTTTTCTGTTGGTGCTTCATTACCAAAAGTTGAATGAAGCGAGTCTATACATTGTTGTTGAGTTAGGCCCTTATTAAAATCGCAAAGAATCATCCAAGGAAAACCTTCAAGTGAAATTTCCATTTTTTTACAAAATTTCTTTTTTTTAATGCGCATTGTAAACAAACTACTCAGTCAGTTTCTAAGCTGTCACTGTTTGCACAATAACAAATGTCAAATTTTACGAAAATAGTAAAGATACATGTGTTAATAGCAGCCGGCCTCGGTGGTCTAGTAGTTAGCGCATTTGCCTTTAGATCCGAGGGACGCGGGTTCAATCCTGGCCAAGGTCGGCGAGGTTTTCTAGCGGGGAAAATTCTGAAAATGCGCCTTCTGTCGGATAAGAAGTAAAGCCGTAGGTCCCGCGCCACTGCGATGTGTGACACGTTAAAAATCACAACTGGAGTTGGAATTACCCCAGATAGGCAAAATTCTTAGTTAGGGTGTACAATGGGCCAAATGTGGCCTAAGTGCATAGAGATGCTTGGAAAACCGCGTCCTAGATTTCGCTCTTTCAAGCAATGTGTTAATAGCACCACCTAGTGGTCGTTTGTAAAAACTTAAAAGACTGCCCTCGTAATTTCCTTATTTTTGACCTAGCAAATGTAATTAGGCATTGTTTATCTCATACGCGTAATAACAAGACACACAAGAGCCAACAAACAAATCAGCATTACATTAATTTATAGTGTGAAATCGTCAGTATTTTGCTCCCGATTATATTAATTTTTATACAATTATTATAGACGTAATGAATATAACTTTCGTTATAAATGTAACATGTGGTCTACGACACATTTACTTTACCGAAACTAGAGAAGATAAAAGTCTCATCACCTACTGAATACGGCAATAAGTCAAAGTGTTCACCTTACTCCTACAAACATTTTTACCATTTTCGGTGTTCGACCACTACTTCGGTTGACCAACAGGTTACGTGATCAATGGTTAACCCTGTATAATACACAAATACGTTCTAGTCTTTTCCAAAACGAAAAGCACCAAGTAGAACATTAGAGAGAAGAGGCGTTACAATAACCTCCAATAATTTAGTTTCGGAATTATTTAAACTATTTTTACCTCGCGCAGCTTGCGTCAATTATACTTGTGTAAGTAGACGAACAAAAATGTTGCTGTATTACAATAATATCAAATCCTAAACATCGAAATCGCTAGTTATCAAAGCCAGCGCTTTATAAATTGAACGTAAATTAAAAAAGAAAAAACTAAGATATTAATTTTAGCTAAATGCAGTAGGTACGTAGTTACACTCAGTAGGTACTTGTTTTTCTTATTATGTTTTTTAATTCATTACATTTATCAAGTGAGCGCAGTGAGCTGTGCATCTAATGGAACGTTCAATGAAATGAACGAACCTAGAGAAAAAGCTGGGAGTATTAGATTTTATTTTATTTTTCTTTTCGCCATCCGTTTCAAAGCTGTCTACTGCATCCGGAACATATGAACATGAACTTTGCCCAACGGCGTCTGATTGCAGCAACTCCAAGGTGTTCCCAGGCATACCGTTAGTTCACACAAGAGAGACGAGCATTTGTGATGGTTTTTATGAAATAGGAGAATTTAATTCGATGTGTAAGTTTTTCATGTTTTATCAGAATCTGTTGTACCCTAGTTCAGAACTAATATTAGAAATAAAATAAAATCATATTGCTTCTAACAAAATAAAATGTCATTTTTGGTTTGCATTTAACATTAATAAGCATTTATTGCCAATTTCTTAACGCAGAATTAAGCAAATAAAGTTTTAATAACAAATAATACCCAAGCCAAGAAACACCAAAGTGCAAAACAACCGACTTGGAATAGAAACAAAGCGCAGTAAAAATATATGTGGGAATGTTTAAGGCTAATTAAAGCCTCACACATAGAAAACGTTAGATCAGAAATTGCAGCTTTTGCGTTATGGAAAAATCACAGCAACGGAGAATCAACAAAATTTAAAGAAATTCAAGGTAGAAATGCTAGAACAAATATAGTACGCATACTTTGTGATGTTCGGCCGCTTTTATTGAACGCACCCTGTATGCGCGACGTTTATTTAGTTTTCTCCAAACGCAGCATTAACCCGGGTCTTCACACTGTTAAGTGCGGAGCGAAGAAGAAAGTCAGAAGTCAGCCTCTAGCTCTCAACCTGAGAGTTACGCAGATTTAAAATTGCACCCGGGCGTCTGAATCAGTGTAATTTATCAATACGTAATTACTTTCGTTTTCTGCGATAATATTCACGGTACTTCCGAAAAAGGGGAATATTCGGTTTGCCAAAAATTCCGAAAATATCGATTTGGGAAATTTCGTCGTATGATGCACTATTGAAAAATCTGCCAAAAGCAAGTGGTTTCGAGAGAAGCTAACTGTAAAAAATCCACCACTACACCCACGGACTGACTCAAGCTTTATACCCCCTTGAAGGGCCAATTTTCTATCGAAAAAGGTAAATTTTCAAAACCTTTGTTAGCCACGCTTCAGCTGCTCCATTAAGTTTACCGACGGGAGGCCACCGGAAACGCAGGCCGTTAATTGTGAAATCTTACGCAATTAGTTTATATTTCGTATGTTTTGTTTGAAGATTCTTCAGTGATATAAGAAAATACTGCGTGCACAAGGGGTTTCTGCAGTATCTTTTCTTTCAAGTATTATTAGCTTACATTTAATTGTTTTGGGTTCACTTGTGCGTGACCTTGTTTAATCTTAAGAATGTTCGTTTTAAACTGTTTTTTTTTGTTAATAATGTTGATCTTCGTTTGTTTGATCGCTGATAAAGGTAATGTGAAGAAGGACAGCTGAGAGTGATTGTTACGCCCCTTTGTTTACGGGGTAGTACTGTAACGAAGTTCTTGGGAACAACGCATTTTTAAATTTATTTAGGGAAATTTCCGCGTTGTTAGTTTGCCGTAGGAGCGCGCGCGGCGCTGCGAGTGGACTTTAGCGAGGCGTTCCCCACTACCCGCTACACGAGAAGCGAAGGACCCGAGCCAGATCAGATGGGAACCGCGTATAAAAGGAGCTCCCCAGGAAAAATCATTAACTTTTTGAGTCCAGATCAGAAGAGAGTAGTCGAGCTTAGAAAACCCTGTCCTGACCTGAATTTATAAAATAATTTACCGTAAACCTGAGAACCTTACCTAAAAATCCTGAACAATTCTGTTTTAATCTGGTGCGAGCCGCATTTTTACAGAAATTACGTTTCCCTGTATTTTTGCCTAGCATGGGATTGCAATCCCGCGTTTTGTAAAAGTAATTCCCGTTTAAATAAAATCTTACACTGAATTTATATGGTTGACACCGCATATTAGAAATGTATCCTCGTTTAAATAAATCCGTACACTAGCTTAATCTGGTGTGAGCCGCATTTTTACTAGTGATTCCTATTCCTTAAACATTCCGAATAATACAACAAATTCCTATATTTTACTTTAGCAAGCGAAACTCCAGCGAGGGAAATTACCACGGATCCAGTAATATAATTTTAGCCGGCCGAGGTAACCTACGTTTTGAGTGGTAAACTTTCTAATTCCGCCACGAATTTGAATTCACCGAACACACCGAACTTTGACCGCTTGTAACTCACAAATTTGGTTCACCACATCCGAACTAACGTTTAATAACGACCCCGTAAATTTCAGCTTGATATATCCTGTGTAACAATAATATTTGATTTCTAATTTAGCCAGCTGATAACCGCACATTCCGAGCTGCGCGTGCAGTCCAAGTACGGCAACGATCCGTCTCGTGTGCAGTGGACTACAGTACCGACATTCCAGGACCGGACTACAGAACAATTAATTTCATTCTGAACATTCACTTTAATTTTCTTGTATATTTCGTTAATCACTTAGAAATTGTAGTTGTATGCGGTGTTGAAATAATCAGATATTTTAATTAAGGTAGAATTGTACCTAACAGGAATAAACATTATAAATTTTTTTACGAACTTTATATCCAGCGAACCCTAGGCTATGAGCTTGCCTGGCACCCGACCAAGGAGTTTTACATGGCGCCCGAGCATGGACCTGAAGAAAACCAGCAGGAACCTGTCACCAGCTAGTCCAGAAACCAGTTCCAGTAAAGTCCCGACGATTTACAGCACCGCAAACGACCGGACAGCAAAACCAGAGAAGGCACGGTTTCCAAGATGCCCCGCGAAGAGGAGATGGACGAGGCCAGCTCAGAGGGAAAGGTCAGCTTCGTGTACCGCCTGAGTAAGGAGGAAGCCGTCCTCGAACTCCGGAAATTGGGCCTGACGACCGGCGGAACCTTAGAAGAAATAAGAAGAAGGTTAGTAACTTTCCTTAAATCTAACAAGGGCCAGATATTCGAGACCGGAAAACTACCCGAGGTGGGCACCATCCGGCGAACAAAAGAAGATAGTACAACAAAGGAAGATTACGAAACAAAGGGGGAGATAAGGGAGGCACATGCTGATAAGGCTTATCACCAGATGGACCAGCCTCACTATGGAGCCATCATGCCCCAAGGGGTATCATCTAGGGCCCAGATGTGCGATACTGTCAGGAAATGGGGTGTCAAGTTTGATGGTGCGAGTGATCCCATTTCGTTCCTGGAAAGAGTAGAAGAGCTGAGGAAGTGTTACAACTTCAATAAGGAAGAAATGTTACATACCCTGCCGGAGTTATTGCGAGACAAGGTGTTACTTTGGTATCGTAACAACCAAGAAAGCTGGGATACCTGGGATACATTCGTAACCAACTTCTACATGCAGTACCTGCCACCCAGGTTCCATTTCCGGCTAGAGGAAGACATCAAAGCACGTACTCAGGGCCAAGATGAACCAGCAGGGGAGTATGTCACCGCTATTCAGACCCTCATGCGCCGACTAGGTAAGCTTTCCAGGGAGCAACAGTTGGAACGAATCTATGAGAACCTGAGACCTGAATACAAAATGTATATTCGCCGGCGTGATTTTGTTAGGTTACCTGAACTCATGCAACTCACCAGTGAGTATGAAGCCCTGCAAAGTGCCAATGCTTCCTTCGCGCCACCACCTGCTCCTGCTCAAGCTTATGTGTCCGAGACCGCTTTCCAGCCCCGCAAAGGAAAGATGTACCGGAGTGTTCCACCAGCCAGCCCCATGAAGGCCGCGAAAACCCCGGGACCAGTTCCAAACCGCTCCCAGGCTCTTATCACGACCCCCAAGACCAGCCGTACCGTTTCGTCCCGAGTCGAGGGATGCTGGAGATGTGGACAACCTGGACACTATAAGTCCCAATGTCGAGGCGTTCCCAAGCTATTCTGCAGCTGGTGCGGAAAGGAAGGCATTTTATCCCGAGATTGCAAGTGCCACCCGACGGAAAACTTCCAAGGCCGGTAGGAACCCTAAGGCAGTTCCCACCATTCTCGGCCCCAGCCCGATCCGAACCTAGGACTACCAGATGGCACCAGTGGCTACAGCACATACGCGACTTCATCCTGAAACCGAAAACATCACCGGTGAGTACTCCAGTTGCTGCGATGGACCCCAGGTTATTTATGACAATAAAAATTTTTGACCAAACCTTTGATGCATTAATTGACACCGGAGCAGCTGAGTCCTACGTAGGGAAGAGTGTCCAAACCGTCCTCGAGCAAGCTGGAGTACACAACGTCAAGCGATCGCAAGCAGGAGTACAGTTAGCCGATGGAACTCTCATCGATACCGAGGGGACCTACCAGGTTCCAGTGGATTGGGGCCAGGGCCCTCTCCTGTGGACATGGAATTATATGTCTTCGCTAACCACCGATGCCGTTCTGGGGATGGATTTCTTAAACGCCACCCAAGCCGCCCTATTGCCCAGCGACCATAGGATGACCATCCAAGGTGAACCCGTAGTCCTCCACCGGAAGTCCTACAGTAACGGGCTAGGAGGACTTAAACCCTTGACCCATGACCAGCTGGAACACCTGAATTCATTCCTAGAAACAGAACTAGGTAAGTTTTGCACAATTCAGGGCCCCACCACCAAAATACAACACCAGATCAAGTTGAAAGAGGGTGCAGAGCCGATTAAACAACGCTACTACCCACGGAACCCCGCAATGCAGGCGATCATTAATGAAGAGGTCGACAGGATGCTTGCAGATGGCGTGATCGAGCCCTCCTCCAGTTCGTGGAGCTCTCCAGTCGTCCTGGTTCGGAAAGCAACGGGGAAATATAGATTCTGCATCGACTTCCGTAAAGTGAACGAGGTCACGAAAACCGACGCGTACCCCCTGCCGTTTATACAGAACATCCTGAATAAATTGCGCGGAGCGCAGTATATTAGTACCCTGGACTTGAAAAACGGCTACTGGCAAGTACCCTTGAGTGAAGCAAGTAAACCCATAACCGCTTTTACGGTCCCCGGCCGTGGTTTATACCAGTTTACCGTTCTCCCATTCGGGTTACACGCTGCACCTGCGACCTTCCAGAGATTTTTAGATAGCATTATCGGCCCGGAGTTGGAACCTCGGGCATTTTGTTATTTAGATGATATTATAATAGTAGGTACTAACTTTGAGGAACATCTCAGTAACCTGAAGGAAGTCTTCAGCCGCCTGCGATCCAGTGGACTCCAGCTCCAACCTGAAAAGTGTGTATTCTGTAGGACAGAGCTTAAGTATTTAGGGCACGTCGTCAACCGACAGGGTATACAAACCGATCCAGAAAAAGTAGCCGCTATCCTGGACATGCCGCCGCCAAAGAATCCCAGGGCAATACGCCGGTTTTTAGGTATGGCATCCTGGTATAGACGTTTTATCCCGCAGTTTTCCCAGATAGCTGCACCCCTGACCGATTTGCTGAAGAAGAATACCCGATTCCGCTGGACCGAAGGGCCTCAAGAAGCATTCGAAGTCTTGAAGCGGGCACTGACCTCCGCGCCTATCCTGGTGTGCCCAGACTTCACCCAGCCCTTCGTGCTCCAGACTGACGCCAGCCTGACGGGACTGGGAGCTGTCCTAACCCAGGTCCAAGATGGGGAAGAAAAAGTCATCGCCTACGCCAGCCGAACCTTGTTACCCGCTGAGAAGAATTACTCCGTGGTGGAGCTCGAGTGCCTGGCCGTTGTATGGGCAATTAAGAAATATAAGGGATACCTCGAGGGATACCACTTCCAGGTAATCAGCGACCAACGCAGCCTAAAATGGCTCCAGACGATGGTTAACCCCTCCGCCAGATTAGCCCGTTGGGCTTTAGAACTCCAGCAGTACGATTTCCAGGTTGTTTATCGTAAAGGGGCTTTGAACCATGTCGCCGACGCGCTGTCCAGGGCTCAAGAAGATGCAACTCCGGAACCACCTGATCTTGCTGTCATCGCCACTCAGCAGCCTAACGATGAAGACTGGTACCTGAGGATGCTGAGGAAGGTGCAGCAAGACCCTGAAAAGTACGACACTTTTAAAATACATGAAGGTCAGTTGTACAAGAGCCTACCCGATACCAACTCCGTTCTAACCGAGGGATTCCATACCGCCTGGAAGCTGTGCGTCCCGATACCGCGGCGCCGCGCAGTCTTGGAGGAATGCCATGATTCACCAGCAGCAGGACACTTAGGAGTAGCCAAGACCATTGCCCGAGTGTGTCAAAATTACTACTGGCCAGGGATGTACCGGCAGATCTCCAAATACGTCCGTTCCTGTCACACCTGCCAGGAGTTCAAAGTTTCTCAGCAGCACCCGGCTGGGAAAATGTTTTGGTCCCGAGTTGAAGGCCCGTGGGAGACCGTCAGTACAGATATTGTGGGTCCGCTAACCAGATCTTCCCGAAATAACGTGTATGTAGTCGTATTTCAGGATAGATTCACGAAGTGGGTGGAGATTCAACCCTTGAGGAAGGCCACAGCTAAAACCGTGATTCAAGCGTTCCGGGAGAAGGTCATTTACCGCTGGGGAACACCAAAAGTTGTCGTCTCGGACAATGGAACTCCATACGTCAACAAGCTGTTTCGCAACCTGACCGAGGCGTTTGGGATCCATCACCGATTAACCCCTCCATATACTCCCCAGGCCAATCCAGTCGAGAGGATGAATAAGGTAATCGGCACCATGCTAGCCCAGAGTGCGAGGGGTAATCAAAAGCAGTGGGATTCACTGCTCCCGGAGGTCACGTTTGCCCTCAACACCGCCAAGCACGAATCAACAGGATTCACCCCGTGCATGCTGAACTTTGGCCGAGAAGTTCTACAACCCCAGGCGATCCGTTCGGAGACTGATCCCGTACCAGATGAAGCTGAAAACCAGAACGAGTATCATCTTCAACTCCAGAAACTAAAAGACATACATAAAATCGTCAAGGACAACTTAGCCAAAGCATTTAGTCGCCAAAGTCATCATTACAACCTCCGCCGTCGCCCGTACCGTCCTCAGGTAGGACAAGCAGTATATAAACGTGAACATGTGCTATCTGACGCTGCCCGTGGCATCATGACCAAATTATCCCCGAAATTTTCCGGCCCTTATCTTATTTCTAGAATATTGTCACCTGTTATTGTGCAACTCAAGAATCCTGCAAACAACAAGATAATCGGCCGCGTGCACGTCAAGGACCTGAAAGCAGCGCACGAAACAACCCCAACTCCAGAGATGGATTGAAGGAGGGAGGATCCTTCTACTGCCCTATAAGAGATCGGAACAACCTAGAAGAGCTCAGTAGAAGATCATCAGTTCATTATGGCTCCCATACTTACCAAGAAAAATGTGCGTCCGTGGCCGTTCCAAATGAAGAAGAAGCGCTCCAAAGTCCGAATCCGCCCCTGGAACCCGAGTCAATATATTTCAGCCTGGACACCACTACCCGAGGTTCCATTGAAGCCGGTGGAAGGATTAATACGTCCTCTTTCCCCGGTGGAGATGTCTCCAACAGCCGAAGACCAGCTCGTAGCGAAGATGTCGAACCTCTTCGGAAAGTCACCAGGAACTCCAGAACCACCAGTCCAGATGCAGAGCTGGGAACATTCTCCCGAACCGACCACGCCTGAATATGCCGTCACCCCAGACACACCGTCCCCGATGGTACGTACCGTCCTCCAGACCTGGAAAACCAGTCCGCCATGGAAAACCCTGTCCAGTTCCGACCTGGGGATCGTACCTATCCAACCGAAGGTCATCCACACCGAG
>JABXWE010030978.1:0-12914 GCA_014611495.1 Limonius californicus
AAATGCAAGGAAATAACAGGTTCCTAAACAATGTTATTTTTTCTGACGAAGCTACTTTCCGTAATTGTGGACAGGTAGGATTTTACGTTATCCCTTATTAGTAGAAATTTAATTTCTTTTTTTTCTTGTTTGGTTGTTTTCTTAAAGGTAAATAGACACAATATGCACTACTGGGCGGCGGAAAATCCCCACTGGATAAGAACTCTGGCAAATCAACATCCATGGTCAATTAATGTCTGGAGTGGTATAATCGGGGATAGAGTTATTGGTCCGTATTTCTTTGAAGGGCATTTAAATGGAGAAATGTACACTGATTTTTTAAGAAACCAATTACCCCAATTATTAAACCAAAACATAAACCCTGACATGTGGTTTCAACAGGATGGAGCTCCACCCCATTATGCAATAGAGGCCCGTAATCATTTGAATGGAATATTTGAAAACAGGTGGATTGGTCGAGCTGGTCCGGTCAAGTGGCCTGCTAGGTCCCCGGATTTGACACCCCTTGATTATTTCTTTTGGGGTTTTATAAAGGACAAAGTGATGGCGATTGCACCTACAACTTTCGATGATATGAAAAACAGAATCCGCTTTGCCTGCTCATTAGTGACACCTGACATGTTGCAGTGTGTACGGAATTCAATTAGAAAAAGAGTGAGAAAGTGTTTGGAAGTTGAAGGGGGACATTTCGAACAATTTCTCAAGCATGGCAGACGATAAATAAGTAGAAATTTAATTGTTAATATTTTTTTGTTTTTATAACCTAATAAATCATAATTCCGTAACCGAAAGAGCAAATCAATTTTTTTTTCGCACACATACCTAGTTTTTTACGAATTTTATAAAAAAAAGTACATCATCCCATTTAAAAATCCAAAGTTACCCGCCGCCTCTCAAAATAAGGAGAGGGGGTAAATGTCTAACATATGTTTAAATATGTCCCCCCGTCTCTTAATTACTTCACCAAAATTTCAAAAAAATTTTAAACTGTTTTCGAGATATCCCCTTGTAACACTTTAAAAAACTCACCCTGTATATTGAATTGCATTTGATGTAATAAATACGAATGTAGCTTATCTTTATCAACTTTCAGTACCGCCCTGTATTTATGTCGTATTTATATTAATTATTACTTCTGTATATCACAGACAATAACTTAGAACGGCGGTCAAAAGCTTTTATAACCAAAACATGGTAGTATTGAAAAAGTAACCGAATTATCTCAAGAAGATGGTTTTGTGAAATTTAACTTCATCTTGAAGAACGAGCATAAAAACACTTCTGCTTAAAATTAATTGCGTTTCTAATTTCTTGCTTATAAATTATACTATTAGCTAAATTAAATTGCCATCAAATCTGAATTTTATAGGAACTTATATGTTTATTTTATTGTGAGTTTGATTCAATAAAAATTTACCCGATCCAGCATCATGAATGTAGGTGCCAATCCTAATTCTTATTTATTTGGATATCATTTTTACAAGATTTATGATATTATTTCTAAAATAAAAGCCAAATATATTATTTAACCAAATTATAATTACTTTCCTTGTCAACTTAAAGTTAATACAATTTTACAATCTTTTAATGACACAAACTTGCTAGATAAATTACTGGAAATGTTTGTGTAGATAATCTACTATAAAGTTAGGATAATATATTAGTATGGAGATATGAATGCGGACTACTTACAATTCAGATGCCAGCTTGATAAAATAGCAGTCGAACAATAAGCAAAACATCAAGTGAAATTAAAGAGCGCAAAAAATAGACAAAAAAAGTTTTCATTAAAGGTAAATACGCACGAGACCCTTGTAAATTCGCATGTATTTTCCTAATTTAAATAGTGTACATATATACGATAGCTGCCAAATTTGCAGCATTTACAACTATTAGAGCTATTTACTGTTGTTATAATTCTACATATTTTGAACAGTAATGAATTTACATAGTAGTTCGATAGATTATATAGAACAATTATATCTTTGTTCTGTTTGTGCGTATGTCGCCATGCTACCCCAAAATGTACACCGAAAGAATGAGGTCATATAACCAAATCAAATGCAAAAATAAGCGTTAAAAACACTTTAAATTTGCATAAACATCGGTGCTTAATGCTATGAATTTAGAAGTGGTTGTTTATATATGCTATATACGAATATAAAAAGTTCTGCTCTTAATTAGTGCTTACATGAATATTCATTGAAACAGAGTTGGAAGTTTAAAAACATATGTGAATTTTAGAATGAACAAACTGACTAGTACCTCTACCATTTGTGTTTGTTTAGGGACCCAATGCGTCAGTACAGTTAAAAAAACTGTTTCAAGTATAAAATATTTTTCCACGCGATTACTCAAAAATAGGCGTCTTGCTTTGTAGTCAGCCAAATTCTAAAATACAATGTATGTAATATAATCTAATCAAAACATATTCTCGTAAGGAGCGCTAATATTTTTTACTAGTTATTGGATTTATTTAGGTGTCTCAAAAAATGAAATACTCTGTGTCTTACAAACCAGAAACATCTTACAGCTAATTACAATTACATTATATTATTTACAAATTTAATTACAAATATTTTACGCCACATTGAAAATGCCTAGGTCAAACTTTCTTGCTAAAACACAAAAAACTATTAAGGAGAACGAAAAAACAATTGATAAGTTGCATTCTAAACAAATATTTAGTATGCAATACAGAATCAATCATACTGTAGATGCAGACATCTTCATTAAATAAAATAAACTACGCGATTTTCAAATATTAGTATACAGGTTAATTACTTTCTCTTGTAACAAGTAGGTAGTCTACACACATTACATCTGTCTGTAGCCCATAACTATTTTCGTAAACTTTACATTGCCTAAATAACTAAAATCAATGTATTTACGTTGGATGTACTGAGAAACTACAATTAAACTATTTACTAATAAATAAGATGCAGTTTTGCAATAGGTACGAGGATATTTCAAATGAAATCCGGATTGCGTCTTTAACTAAGTTAAATACATTCTATATTACCAATAATGAAAATAATGACTTAGTACACACATTTAGGGAGGCCATGAATTGATTATTAAGTGTATGGAAACAAAAGGCCAATTTAATTTCTCAGTGGACAGCTATGGCGTCACTTCAAAGTTGAACCAGCGAAGAAATGCGTTCTGTGATAAGATTATTAACAGCAGAAGGAGTGAATCCTTCTGAAATTCATTCAAGAATGCTTAAGGTGTACGGAAGTAGCTGTTTAGCTCGTTCAAGTGCGTTTGAATGGGCAAAAAAGTTTAAAAGCTGTTACGGGCCAAACGAGCTTTTCGTCGACCCGTAACCGGATAGGTGGAAAAAGGCCTACAGCTTAGTTCAAAGGAGTAGGGGAAGTTCACTGCAATCGCTTACGGGAGGAAATCATCCTAGTTGTGTAGAGAGTGGGTCAAAATTACTGGGCGCCACCTTCCAAATCCAGCTGATTGTAGGTCCTCGTGGAAGGCCGAGAAGCCAGCAGCTTACGGGAATCGGACTCACCTTTAATGTGCCTCCTCCTATATATATAAAGCTTGCAAAATTCATGCACAAACAAATACAAATAGAAAATAATAAAAGATATACTGAATTTTAAAACACATATAATGAAATTATTAGCTATACAAAAGAATGACAACAACAGGTGATTTTCAATAACTCTATTTTACAGAGAGTCAATTGAGCGCTCAAGCAAAAGGGACCCGCCGTCACTGGCGCGAGTAAATGGTCCAATGGACTACAGAGCCAGCGGCGTCAGAGCTTACACAAATAACACAATAATTAATCTTTACATTTAGTAATACTAAAAAAACTATCTGCGACTAAAGGTTGCTCTTGTTACAAACAACAAACAGGTTCAGTCACTTGGAATTTTGCAAGTTTACGCGAGAAAGAAAAGGGGTTTCTTTTCGCTACACAAAAAAACTGGTGCTTTCTTCGCAAGAAAAAAACTTAGTTCCTTTACTTTGATTTGTGGTAACGAGGCGTATTTTCTTTAAAATCCGACATTTGTCGATATTCTGTTCACTTCACGGTGATACAGCGATACGAGATTACGCGATGGATACCCATCGAAAAAAACCCAAGCCGCCCGTGCCGTACTTAATTACTTAACGGCCTCCCCCGAAGATGGAATTTGGTGGACCGGAGTTCAGCGAAGATCGAAGGCTGACTGCTGAACTAACGCGACTCAAACTTGCATTACCCCGAAAATATTGCAACATATTACGAAACAATTCTAGAACGAAATGAACACGTGCGTCTTCCGAGAAATATTCGGTAAGCGATATTTGAAAGCTAGCACTGCTAACAAAGGAATTCCTGGAATTGTTTTTGAACGGCAAATCTAACCTATAATGGGAAACTCGAAATTGACCTTGTCATAAATCAATCTCTAAAAACAAAATAGTGAAAATTGTGATCAACATAAAAATGGCAATTAAAATACCGTTTTTAATTACTATGAAGCGGCAATTAGAGCACGAAATTAATCCAAACAGAGTGGCAAAATTTCAAATAAACATAAAAAAGCGGCACTGAAAATGTGGAAGACGCACCACGACCAGGACAAGCAAATTATGTAATCACTGAAAAGAAAATTAGAACTGCGCAAGAGCTCATTTTTAAAGCAGACACATAAAACTAAAAGAAATTTCTTCAAAAGTTCTACACATAATACTGTTTTTGAGCAGTTAAAATACCGAAAACTTTGTGCGAGATGGGTCCCTAGGCAATTATCGCCTGAACTTAAACAAAGAACTTGTACTGTTCTTCTGTCACGTTATGAAAAAGAGGGAGCTGCTTTTTAAATCGTATAGTGACTGGTGATGCATCCTGGATTCACCATTTTCAACCAGAATGGAAGCAATCATCAAAGATGGCGTCATTCGGCATCATCAAAACCCAAAAAATTTAAAGCTGCTCCATCGGCTGGAAAGGTAATGTTGCCTGTGTTTTGGGATACGAAAGGAGTACTTGAAGAAGATTACATAATGAAGGGTACCACAGTCAATAGTGCTTCATACTGAAACCTATTAAAAGATAAACTGAAGCCAGCTATAAGGACAAAACAACGCGGATTTCTGTCAGAAGGGGTTTTGCCCCAACACAACAATGCTCGGCCGCATTGCTCTATGGAAACCAAGCCAGTAATAGAAAAACTTAGATTTGAAGTTATTGAACATCCTCTGTATTTTCCCGATCTAGGTGCAAGCGATTATCATATGTTTGGAGCACTTGAAAGAGATTTAGGTGGGCTGCATTTTCCGGATGACGAGAGCATATTAAATGCGGTGCACTAGTGGTTTCGCACAAAACCAAAAGAATTCTTCTCCGATGGAATAGAGGCTTTAGTTGACAGATGGAAAAGGTATATTGAGAGGCAAGGGGACTATATAGAAAAGTGATAAAATTTTTTTGTCAATTCAGTTATTAAATAAACAAGCATATTCACAATCCAGATTTCATTTAAAACAGCCTCGTATGTTTACAATACTTATTCTTGTAACTTAAACAAAATACATAGAGATGCCAAGATAGGACAAAAATATATTGACATAACAATAAAATCAACAAGAAAAACAAATTAAATAAAACCAAAAAGAAAAACACTAATTAATGACGTGATAAATGTTCAAACTGCCATTCATCTTGCTGTTCACATAAGTCAATCCGCCACAGACAAAAATTTCAAAAACAAGTTAGCATATGTGATTGACTTACGTGATTCAATAATTCTTTCACGTAAATCTTCCTGAGTTTCTATGACAGTTTCGTAGACGTAGTTTTTGCTTTACCCACAAAAAGAAATCTAACGGAGTCAAGTCCGGACTACGCGGAGGCGACGAATGAATTGCATATCTTGCAATTAATCTGTTATGGAAAGTTTCATCTTGGTAGTTTCTTACAATTCTATGGAAGTGGCCATGTGCTCCGTCGATTTGAAACCACACACGCTATCTAACATAAAGTGGAATGTCTCCTAAAACTTGAGGCAAATCATTTTCTAAAAAACGTAAATACATTTCCCCATTTAAACTGCGCTCAAAGAATTAATTATAAAGCTGTCAACGATACCACACAATTACAGTAAAAAAGACGTTGCTTCACCAAAAAATAGTGGATCAGTAGTAACTTCGATTCTTCACAACTGGCAGAAATCTACGTGACGTGGGTAATTGTCTTCAGTAAGGTGTTGCACTGATGTGACGTTGAAAGGATATAACCGGTTTACTTTTAAAATGTTAAATAGTATGTAGATTACCAGTTATTTGTTCGATAATTGCCGCTTCAACTTCTACAGTTGTGACATGACGTTGTCTCATATGTAGCATGGAAAACTATCCATTTTTCCGCAAATTTATTTCCAAAAGCCTGAAGTCATTCTTTGATGAATGGGGTCTATC
Source organism: Limonius californicus (assembly GCA_014611495.1). NCBI lineage: Eukaryota > Metazoa > Arthropoda > Insecta > Coleoptera > Elateridae > Limonius > Limonius californicus. Next base: position 6,427 of record JABXWE010030978.1, read on the forward strand.
CGGGTATCTTTGTGCATATCATCGTACTGCTAAGTCCACCGCCCCTCTGCATTCTGCCAAAATCAACATCATGTGCTTGTGCTGTGCGTTTTAATAAACCACAGACATAGGTGACCTACAGCTTAACATGGGCTCGGCACCATGCAAAGTGGAAACACTTCTAGGCAGAATAACACATTGAGACGTAATGATCTTCTCTCCTATGCCTGTGTTGCGCGTTTAAAGTGGCACGGACATAGAGGACCAACAGCTTAACGTTGGCTCCGAACCACAGGAAGTGTAAACACTACTCCAAGGAAGATTTACTAGACAGAATACCTCGCTGGTTCGCCACTGCCTTGCGAGGGAGAACGGCCGTGAAAAGTCCGATATTCCAGTAATGGGAATTGAACCCAGGACCTTCAGCGTAGAAGTCTAAAACGCGCTAACCTCTAGCCCACGGCCGCCTAACAATCTATCTTTCGTTTTGCTCATTTCTTGTAACTCCATCCTATATGTATTTACACTTTCGACCCATAATTTTTGTCTTTATTATTATTTTATTACTTTATACAATTGTACACTGTTGAGCGGCCTTACTACTAATCAGCCGTCGTATTTTAGGTTTTATTTCATAATCAGTACCTTCAGTGTCAGTTAATTGTATTCCTAAATATGTATAACATTTCGTAGCCTTAACAGTAGCAATTTCTTATTGTAGATCTGCTAGTCTAGCACCAATGAAACTATAATCAGTTTTTGACACATTTATTGTTAGACCCCACTTGTAATCCACGTTTCTTCGTAACTTTCGAAGCATATAGTAAATATCGATCAGTTCAAGTAGCAACTTGATAGCAATATACAGGGTGAATAAAAAGTAAGGAACATTGATGCTACAGTCCTAAATAATTACTTTACGAAAAAAAGTTACTAACAAAAGTTTCCTATAAAGTTATTTGCTACAATATGGCGTTTTTAATTTCTTTTTTTTTTTCGATTGTCATATGTTTTATCTACGACGTCATCGACATTTTATTTAAATGGCGACCTACACATTATATGGCATGACCAGTTAGTGCTTTTTATTCTCTATGCAGCCATGTAAAAATATGATACATCAAGAACAATCACGATAAACATTTATTTTTATCACTGGCAACATTTTTCAACAGGTACACTTATCGCTAGATAAACAAAAGACAATAGCAGGTCCACAAATTAGTAAAATAGTTTCAAATCGTATTGAACATCAATTTAAGAAAGCAAATGTTCAAATTGTTCGCTATTCACTGTCTGACAGTGGACAATACGATCAGGAAATCCTCAAACTGCATTTTGAACTGTAGCAGGTGATATTGCTCGTATATGCTCGCGGATACGAATTTCTAAATATTTCAAATTGTCTGGTCTGTTTGTACACACTGTAGTTTTAAGATGGCCCCATAAAAAGTAGTCAAGCGGCTTTAAATCCGGAGATCGCGCTGGCCACTCAGTATGCCCTCTTCTTCCTATCCACCTATTTGTTAAAATTCCATCTAAATGTTGACGAACATGAATGTCAGAATGAGGTGGAGCATCATCTTGTTGCAACCACATTCTATCGTTCGACGTGTCCGGATTTTCTGCACTTAGAAATAAAACAGCTAACGCGGGAACAAGTTTAAACCTCAAAAAATAATTTAATGTGCCATCAAAGGAAAAAGGACCAAGAATTCTGTGGCTTTGTCGGAGAAGATAACAGAATTCACAAACAGTGGGTCGTTATGGCACCTGTCCATTATTTCTTCACAAAAATGAATTTTCCTATCAAAATCATCTTCTAATAATTCTTCAACAAGTAAAATATTCAGTACAGTTCCTTGACTAACACTATTATCCAGGGATAATTGTCGAGTTGAAGTATGAAGATTTTCGGAAACTGTAAGCTCGAAGTCCAGCATTTTATCGCCTACTGCTATTTTTGGGCTGCCAATTGTATCCAAATCTTTGACGTGGCCCGTTTCTCTAAATTTTCTATTAATTTTGGTTACAGTAGTCTGCGTAAAAGGTTCATGATCTGGATGTACAGTAATAAATAAAGCGCACACATCGTCGTGAGTTCTCTTTTTATCACCGTACCCGATCATCATCAAAATTTCGATACGTTCAGTTTCTCTTAAACGTACCATGATTAGAAATTCGTATTTAACACACGACGCAGACTAAATTTTAATCACTTATTAATGCTAACTGTCACCGAATTGACATTACAGATTTGCATTTGTTCTATTTTAAACATTTTTCAACAATTGCCTACTATTGTCTTGTATATCTTGCAATAAGTGTATTTGATGAAAAATGTTGCTAGTGACAAAAATAAATGTTTATCATGATTGTTCTTGAAATTTTTATTATGCACATGTATGATATTTTTACATGGCTATATAGAGAATAGAAAGCACTAGCTGGTCATGCCATAAAAAGTATAGGTTGCCATTTGAAAAAAATGTCGATGACATCATAGCTAAAACATATGAGAATCGAAGAAAAAATGAAAAACGCCAAATTGTGGCAAATAACTTGATAGGAAACTTTTGTAAGAAACTTTTTTCATAAAGTTATTATTTAAGGCTGTAGCATCAATGTTGCTTACTTTTTATGCACCCTGTATAAGTGTGATTAGTAGTGACGCGTTATAAAAATGTTAGAACGGATTCTCGAGTAATCTTACGCGATCAAATTTTGTGTCAAACTTAAGGAAAAAGCAACAGAAACTTAACGAAAAGTTAAAGCGGACTTACGGAGAGCATGCTCTATCGAGTGCATGGATTTTTAGATGGCCTAAAGCATTAGGATGTCCGCAAGAGTGTGGAAGACGAACCGTGTTCTGGAAGCCCTCGCACCTCAAAAACTGATGAAAATGTGATGAAAGTAGGGGCCCTTATGAGCTCTAATCCACATTTGACAGTCAGAATAATCGTTAGTTCGTTGAATTTGAATCACCAAATCGTTTAGGAAATATAAACAGAGGAATAGGGGATGCGGAAAATTTATACAGAGCTAGTTCTAAAAAATCTCGCCAACGCGCAAGAGGAGAAACCGAAATAATGTGTGAGGTGACCTTCTTGAGTTCATGTGATTTCTTTCTTTTCCCCAAGCTTTAATTCTACCTGAACGGTCGTCATTTTGGAACTGTGGGCAACATCCCAAAAATCGTGGCAAAGCAGTTGAAGATACTCTCAGTTGAATACTTTTACTATTACTACAGGAAGTGGAAATAACGACTCCTGCGGTATGTGGTTCCCCAGGGGAACTACTTTGAAGGATATAATATTGCTTTGTAGTTTGTTAGCACCAATCGTATTACTTTTTATACGTACCTCGTATATTGATTTCCACTTCATTCTATTCCATCATACAATCAAATTAAACATATAACTCAGAAGTTCTAGTTGTTCTAGTCCGCGTTTAACAAGCTCTGTAGGGATTTCGCTAGGTCTACGTCTTTTACCGTTTTTCACACATTTTTCAGCTGTTTGTTTCGTTTACAGTTATTTTATCTTCTTCTGTGAAAGAATTATCTATTTCATTTTCTTCTCTTTGTAACATTATTTGGAATTGAGGTCTGTTCTCTAATAGTAATTCTTCATAGAGTACTATCTCTTTCTCTGGGTATTGGTTGCAACTTTCTACAATATTTATTATCTGTTCTTAAAGCCTTAATTGTCTTCCAAGGTTCAATAGACCTAGTAGTTCTTAAATAGCTGAAAATTTGCTCGCATCTACCCTACATTTCATTTTTTGCTTTTGCCACCGCTCTCTTAACTGCTATGTAACTGTAAGCATATTTGTGTCTATCGTGGATACAGTTAGTAAAGTTGCTTCTTCTCTTAAATCATACGTTCCACTTCTTCATTCCACCAAGGAGCCCCGTTGTTTTCAGCTGTCTCTACTTCTCTGAGGGTTCCTTTTGCTGCCCTATGTAATTTATCAATTACGTCTGTGTATATAGTATGGAGGAATAAATCACATCATCAATTTTTAATTTAATCGTATCCTATACAAAAACTTGTGAAATCTTCTTTTAATCCGTGTAGATTGTACTTTGGGAATTTTATTACTTGTAAAAATGTGGTTTCATGTTGTTTTCCTTGAACTCAGTCATATTATGGTATAGTAATTGGTTGAACTAGGTAGTGATCTCACCCACATTCTAATAGTTTCTATACTCTTACACATTCAACTTGTATTTTTTATGGCTATTTACATATGCATAATGTAGTCTATACTAGACTTTATTCATCGTGTGGGTTATGTTTAGGTATATTTGTGTATTTTTTTGTGTTGGTAAAATCCATTTAGGGTACTTATCGGGTATTGTTAGCATACATCTATCAGTCTTTCGCCGTTGTTATTCAATCTACCTTCACCATGTCTTCCAATTATATTGTTATCGATACTCTTACCTGTTCTTGCGTTAAAATATTCCAGAACCTACAACCTACTAAAAAACCTCACAATGATCTATTATATACATAATATATATATATATATATATATATATATATATACATTGCTGTGTTATTTACTCTAAGCAATATATTTTGCCTACGTTATGTTTTGATCATGTTTTAGCTTATTGTAAACTAAATCATGCTCCGTTGGAGGTAATTGATATCCTAATTTATAAATTTAAACCTTAAAACATGAAAAGGTATATTCCGAGCTTTCATGGTTTCTATGATGTTCACTGTGTTGAATTAAAATGGTATTTTTAATTGAAAATTCGTGAGTGAACAGTTATGTGACTTTCGTTTTTTATTTTGATGCTGGATTGATGTGTCCAAAGTAATGTTGGGGCTCTGAAAAGTGAATAATTTAAAAATTGTCATTTGAACGTTGTGAATTTACATATGTCAATGTTAACATAAGGAACTAAGATTTATAATTCATGTTAATAGTTTAGGTTCTATGAGAGGAAGGTTTTTGTGTGCATTTATTTATGTAAAGTACAATTTAATTTGTGAATTTGGTAGTTTATACAAAATTAACCTAATTGGAGGTTAGATTTCATTTTTTTCTAATAATTATGTAATTAACTGATTTTGCTGGTGTAAATGTTAATATTTAAGTTAATAGAGGGCTAGTTAATTGTTTTTAGTAGTTTAACCCTCGGCTGGCCAAGCTGTTTTACTGGCGTTGCTGGCCAAGCGGGGTCTTTTGAAGACCCCATGCGATTTTGCACCTGTGTGCTAACTTAAGTTTAATAGGAATTCTTTAACTTACAATAGTATAACATTATTAACTCTAAACTCTAAAAATACTACATCCACATTATAGAAGCGTAGTGCATTTTTTATTTGCTTTTACATACAGTCTACACAGACTGCCACATTTTGCGCTTTTTAATGATCGGGACAAGTATAATTACCGCATTTACTACACTTTGTTTTAACTTTTCTGTCTATTGACCGTGGGTATTAACTGGTATAATAGCTCGTATGGAGTCTTGCACATGTATTTTAAACCCATTCATGTTTCAAGGCCTAATTTTCGCAGAAACAATCGTTGCCTGCCAGTTCTTCCAGATTCATAGTCACGCATTACACACATTACCAAGCGGGGTCTTTCGGAGACCCCAACCAAGAAAACCTTTTTTTTTAAATTGCCGAGAAATTTTTTTCTGCCAGTAATTGCATCTCATAAATAATACAAAAAAATTAAGCTAAAAAAATAACCAGGGCACAAGTAGGTTTTTTAAGAAGTTGTGTGACAAATATGCAACGTGGGGTCTTCAAAAGACCCCGCTTGGCCATCCGAGCGTTAAAAGCTGATATTTAAATTTGTGTTAATATTTGAATTTCAAACACGTGTTTATAAAAGTGTTTTAAATCTTAATAATTTTGGCATCAAAATGTTGCTAATTTTCCATAGATTGCGTTTATGAATTTAGTTTTGAGAAATAATTAGCTATTTAGGCTGTAAGAGTCGTTTTTGATTTAGTTGATAATGAGTTTTTGGAAGGGGATTTATTTCCAAAGCTTTCGATTGGTGCATTTTCAAATTTGAGGTATGAATTTCAGATTTTAAAGAATTGCTTGCTGCAAAAGTTATCAATGGAGAGGACGTATTGTCTTGTCTCTCTGAATGTTAAATTTATGTCAATTTGGTCGATTTTTGAATGTTGAGGGGCGGACTTATATTAATGTTTATAATCAAAATGTGAGGTTAAGTGTTATAATTTGTACTTGCAAACAACATTTAATTTTCGTTCAATTTTAAACTTGTGTTAAAGTTATTTTGATTTAATAAAATCTTACCTGGTGTTTTCCAAGTTGAAGTTTATGTTTAATTTATCTACGATGTTCCTAAAAATTTTTAATTAAGTTTAAATGTGGTTCCTAAATTATGAAAGTAAGTAGAGTTATTTCTTACCTGTTTTGAGTTAAAAGTCATCAATTTGGAGTGTCTTGGCTTCGGTTTCATTATGTTTTTGAACTTATATTTGGACATTTAACTTTTGATCA
>JABXWE010030979.1:0-16320 GCA_014611495.1 Limonius californicus
AGTACGTAATTACCATAAAGTTGTACAGGAAATCATGTTTTTGTGTATAAAATAGCAGTTTAAACACACGGCAATAGATGAAATTTCTAAAAAAATGTTTTAATCATTAGTCTACATTTCTTCATTTGCATAAAGGCGATGTTATACTAATGATTTTTCGGTCGATTAAAATATTTATGAATTCCCACGTAATCAGCGTTAAATGATACATTATTTAATTTGCATAACTGTAAAAAAGCAGCATTAATTTATTCTAAAACTGGGGTACATTTTTCTTCTGAAAATTGCACAACTGCATTTGTTCATTGCCATAAGAAACCACGGATTCGTTATGTTGATTTGTTCCATTGTGCTTTCGCCCATCGCCTTAATTACTGGTAATTAAAATAAGAACTTCTCACGGCGCACAAGAAACGCAGGTTACTCGTTGATGTTCGAGCAGCTCGAGATCCATTTACTTTTACGGACTTCAACAACATAACGGTATCCCTTATGATTGATTGTTGATTTAAATTTTCAGCTGTCAAATTACGGTGTATCTATCTTGTTTACTAGTAATTTAAATGTACGATCGAATTACTCAATGGGAAACAATTTAATACTAGGCAGTTTGCATTAACAGCCTCTGATTTTCAGTTTTTCTCTGAGACCACTGGACGTTCTATGAATTAAAACTAATTAGAAACACGACAGCATTAGCATACAGGAAAAGACTTTTCACAAGGATGTTGATATAAAAATAATTACAGGCTAAGAAAGAATAAAGGCTGAAAAAACTTAAATTATTGCCAACATCATGGCAAATTACAACTTTGCAGCATGTGTGTTCGAATCCTCGAATCCCTTCGCAAATATTGTAATTGTATTTTTTTTAATAATGGTCTTCAACGTAGTCATAAGGCCATCTATTATTGGTGTAGAATCGCTAATGGGGAAACAAATGGTATCTAATAATTGAAAAAGTCCTGCAACTGTATAAAATATGTATAATAGTCACTTCTAGAATAAAAATCCCATCTGTTAAAAGTCACACTGGTTAAATAATAGTTTGACTATGAAATATCCTAATATAAAAATGTCCGGTTGTAATATATTCTTGTTTTAATTTCTTGTCTACAACCTGTGTCAATTTTAATGTTAAATTTAGTACGTGCGTTTGCGTATTGATAAACATGTTAGTGATATTTTTCCCATTGAATGGTTTAGGATTATTTTTCATCTCATTTTGAGATTATCTTGTATTTGTTATTTTGTTTTGGTTAGGAAGTTGTTATTATCGTAAATCCTAACACGTGTTTAAAAATACATAAAATTAGCGGGATTCGTACAGAACAACGAGGCACATTCTTAGCAGACATTACTTTTCACTCGTCGTTGATAATTTTAAAATTGGCGCCATCCGTTAACTCCTTAGGCTTAGGTATTGAATCCTTAGATGCTCATGGTTTTTAGCAAAAATCTGTACACATGCGAGTAACAAAATAGTTTTGTTATAAGGTCTTGCACCGCCAAAAATAATAACCTAAACGGGTAGGCTTTTTTCTACTACACCATAAATTGATATTAGCTGAGAAATATGTGTGTGACAATTCTCGCGAAGTCTATATGATTCTTCACAATATGTACTGCCATCAGTAGAATTAAGCAATCACAATTAGCTTGAGAGGTAGTTTAATTTGCTATGGGTCCACATCCGTAGGTCATTTTCTGCTTAGTCTTCTTTGTACTACTAGGGGATCTTTTAAAGTACCAGCTTCATCGTTTAGGGGTCCATGGAGGTTGTTTAAATAACTCCTGGTTAGATTGCAGATTACGTCTTCAACGAGGGGAATGCCTGAGACATCATGTAGGGTTTTCTTAGTGACGTACCAAGGGGCATCGAATATTATCCTTAGTGGTTTAGATTTCAGCCTTTGGATGATTTTGGTATTTGAAGGTTTAGCACAACCCCAAATCTGAACCCCATATGTCCAAATAGGTCTAATAATACATTTGTACAGGAGAATTTTGTTGTCAGTCTTATCTAAGCTAATAATAAATCTACCTTGTAGAAATAGCTTTGACAATATGACCATTGCTGGAATTACTTTTAACTGCACTTTTAATCTACTCGCTATACCGCATTCTCCTGCCATAATGGACTGTCGGACTATTGGATTGTCTTTCTCTTACCATTGATCGTCTTTTTATTAATTCTTCTATTGTATATTTTGAGTCGGTCAACCCTTTTTTAAGACATAAGCAATGCTTATTACTCAATTACGCTTGTCAACCTTATGTAGTTATTTGGAGTTTATATATTTAATGATCAAATATACTTTTGTACTGCTGAATATGGTGAAATCAATTTTCACAAGAGAATGCCAGTGTAAATTATTAAGACCAACATTAGAAAAGCAAATAACAATTAAGTAGTAATCAATAATAATTAAAAATCGTCGAATAAGTTTGTAACACTATACAGTATACACTAAAACAACTTTAGATATCTCATGTACCTTAGACAAGTTACAGCATACTATTTATTACTAAAATAGACCCATAACCACTTACGTATACTGTACACCTGAAGTAACTCGATAATAATGTTATTCCTTTTTAGGAGCCATTATTATTACGAGTAGTAAAAAAATTAGGAATTTTGACCACAATCCAACATTGCTTTCTACCACAAGGTACCGCAATTAGCAACAAGGCTTTCAAATTTGGCTTGCTAATGCCGAATATTTTCTGTCAATATATACGGTTTCGAATGAAAATATGCAACAAGTAGTCACTTTTGTTACCGGCGATAGCTACACGAAGAACCCGAAGGAACAGCAAAAAGGCAATCTGCTTTAACTTTTTGATTCTTTATTGTAATATATTTATTTTAGCCATTTGCATAATATTTTCTCATCGTGGTGATGACAATGGTCCAAAAATGCAGCGAGCATACAAATTCCTCTGATTCCACCATGGTATTTGAAGTGTCACAATGACAAAAAGCATACAAGCGAACAACAAACACATCGCCTCGGGGTTATCATGAAGATAATATTAACGCCGCGTGTTGTGGCACTAAAAAAGTGCGTTTTTCACGCTGCAAAGAGAACACGATTCTCTGAATCTCGCGGAGCGCAACAATTTCAACAAAGCTCTGCATGAATTGCCACATAACACAGATTTTATTTATTCTCGCACTTTATGGCAGGCACTATCGAACGCCTTAGCGGTGATCGACGAAATTGATTGCAGCAACACACAATAGCAAACAATAGGAAAGTTTATATCCCGAAGGATAACGGATATATTTATGAGTGCGCAATTTCACCTTAATAGTTATTGTTACCTTTCAGAACATTTTATAGAGCACTTTTAAGTTGTCAGAATTTGATTTGTTGTTGTATTCATTTTTAGAAAATGGGCTAGTTATTGCGCATTGATTTTCTGATTGATATTTTCATAAATCATCGACTTCGGGATAAATCTCGTATGCCCTTTAAAAAGCACCTGCTCGCTTATTATACTTACATTTAGACTAGCCTTAGGAAGCCGTAGGTATCTACCACAATGTTATGAGAAAATTATTAATACAAGCCTAAACACCATTTAATTAATGAAATTAAACACTAATTAACAATATTTTTGATTATAATCTTGTAGTGTAATAGGATGTGGGTGTAAAATAAATGAAGAGATTAGTGAAATGTCACAAATATGTGTAATCTATGTAAATTTCCGATGTGGCAACAAGTCAACTTGTCTTATAAGGCTCGGTGTCAGAATTTCTCGTTCTATTATTGTAATTAATATCTGTATCTGTTAGACTAACGTTTAGTATGATAATAATGTAAACAACATCGATAACGAAGTTAAAGAGTTGTTAATTAAATTTTATCTCGTTCGAAAGTCTTCAATTATTTAAATCAACAGTGATATCTCATTTTAATTTATGTCTTTTATTGCAGTTTCAACTTGCCAAAAACAAATTGGTTGCCAAGGACTACGAGGTTCCGAAATCACCCTCTACGCCGACCCCCATTCGTACTCTCAGACTGATAAAACTTGTGATCGCCTTCAACCCAGAACCAAAGTCAAAACAAATGGTCATTTCACCACATTCATGCAAGTAAGTACTATTATTACAGTCTTCTAAAATACATATAATCACCATTCTATTAAGAACTTGTTTAGACATGAAAGTAAAACACATTTACAGGTTGGTTTGTTAGGGTTTTTTAATATTTGTGTAAACCAGCGTTAGTTATAGTTTTCTTGATATATATTAGATAATAACTTTCTTCTTATATATAACAACATAACTCTAACATTAAGAATTTAGCCGAGTAAGATCAAGAACACTTTCGGACAGTGCTGGGAAATTCCCTATTTGTTTGGTTATATCGTTTATGGTGTCGCATTGAATGTACTCCGAAACTCAATAATAGTGGTCTTCGATGAAATTTTGTGGTATATATATATATATATATATATATATATATATATCAAATTTGTAACAGCGGCCACCTGGTCAAAGTGACCACGCATATGTATAATGTCCACCCCTCTGTACGCACCAGTGACCACTTGCCTAAGATATGTTATCTCTACCTGTCCCATGTGCCCATAAGGTCTTTATTACACCACTTTTCTCAGCAGAACTATAATGGCTGGAAATAATCTACTCATTGTTCTTTGTGGAAATCTCAGGTGGTGTTCCAGTAGATTTTTTTAAGTAAAACGAAATTCTATATTTTTATGTATCCAAATCATTTAAATATAATGTATTGTCTTTTAAACAACCACCTTCTTAAAGTTACTATTTCATAATCGTTCCACTGTACACACGTTCTATTATATATCCAAAATATCCGATATTTATAGGACTACAATATTTTCGTCTCGGGGATAACGAGAGGCAGAACACGTAGGAGGCTTTTGGCCTGATATGGTCGAAATCAGCAACACCTCGGTTGCAAAGGATTAGATGGTTTGGGTGATGTCCAAATTGGGGAGCTGCTGGGGAGGCAGCACAATGAACCCACCTATGTGGCCTAAGTGCACGTGAGGTAGCTCATTCTCCCAAAAATCTACAATGAATGAATGAATGTATGAAAATAATTGAAATATAATAATTATCTCTCAAACAACCACCTTCTTAAAGTTACTATTTCGTAATCGTTCCACTGTACACACGTTCTATTATATATCCAAAATATCCGATATCTGATATGGTCGAAATCAGCAACACCTCAGTTGCGGATGTCTTCTAGTACATCCAAAGGATTGGATGGCTTGGGTGATGTCCAAACTGGGGAGCTGCTGGGGAGGCAGCACAATGGGACCACCTATGTGGCCTACGTGAGGTAACTCACCCTCCCAAAAATCTGCAATGAATGAATGAATGTATGAAAATCATTGAAATATAATAATTATCTCTCAAACAACCACCTTCTTCTAGTCTTCTTCTAATTCTGTCTTCTAGTACATCCAAAGGATTGGATGGCTTGGGTGATGTCCAAACTGGGGAGTTGCTGGGGAGGCAGCACAATGGGACCACCTATGTGGCCTACGTGAGGTAACTCACCCTCCCAAAAATCTGCAATGAATGAATGAATGAATGTATGAAAATCATTGAAATATAATAATTATCTCTCAAACAACCACCTTCTTCTAGTCTTCTTCTAGTTCTGTCTTCTAGTACATCCAAAGGATTGGATGGCTTGGGTGATGTCCAAATTGGGGAGCTGCTGGGGAGGCAGCACAATGGGGCCACCTATGTGGCCTACGTGAGGTAACTCACCCTCCCAAAAATCTGCAATGAATGAATGAATGTATGAAAATCATTGAAATATAATAATTATCTCTCAAATAACCACCTTCTTAAAGTTACCATTTCATAATCGTTCCACTTTACACACGTTCTATTATATATCCAAAATATCCCATATTTTGATAATTATATATCCACAGTATCTTCGCATCCTGGTTTAAACATTTAACTGATCGTATTGGTATTATTTATCATTAAATAGCCAGTAACTGCAATACATTGACAATTAATAAATATGAGATACATTAGGTATATATCCCAATAATAAGAGACTAATAGAGAACTGGCCAACGTACAGCGATTATTACCCGTTTATGATTGGAACGTAAAGTAGGATTATTCAATACATATACTAACGTAGACCAGGCATTTAATGCGATTACATCCAGGTTGAAAAATGCACAACGTTTCCGTTAGCAAATCCAAGCAATGTATAAACTAGCAGCTAAAGGTTGTGGAATATTAGTATAATGAGTGTACAAGCTACAGGTAGCTAATTAAATGCAGGTTATAAATAGAAAACCAAATAAATTATGGTTAAATTTATAACAGCATTAAGCACCTACTTAAACTGGCACGTTCACTTTTGTAAACATTTTTTATATATGGCAATGCTAAATGTTACGTTATAATATTTATTCCTAAGAAGGTTAATCCATCAATTCAAGTGCAAATTGGAACTTAAGTGTTCCAAATTCAAATACAATAAGTAATGAGATACGAGGACATTAACGATGTGAATTCTTCATGAATGCATGGAAAAAATGTCGTGTTCACATATGACGACCAGACAAAGGGAAGCTCGAATTAAGGACTTCCGCCGGCGCTTAATCGTAACGTAAAATCAAGAATAGTTACCCATTGATATATTTATCTTTCTGCTCCAAATAATTAAGAAATAAAGAAAACTCCCAGTGCAGATGATTAATTACTGCAGATACGATCAGAAAAAATATTAAGTACCTGCAACATTAAATGAAGTATTATTTATGACGAATGCAGTAGTCATCATATATCATCAGGAACGATAACTTAATTTTAAATCTTCTATTATTTACCTGTCAAAAACGAAAGCCCACAATAATATAAAACACTTAGGCTGCACGTGATGCTAATTATTATTCGAAATCTGTCGTAGCTATCAGGTTGCCAGTTCCGAAAGCGTGATGTGGTACTACATGTGGTTACATAAGATTAAGTGGGTAGATATATGTATTTTTGTTTTTGCTTGTGTCGAGGTGCAATCTTCTGACTATAAAAGGTAACATTAAAAACATTTTTGTATGATTTTTATTCTGATACCAGCTAAAAATCAAGAGACCCTGTTTTATAGATCGCATACACTGAAAATTGTCAAATCGGTATCCTCGCACTATTTATAATTTTAGTTTCAGTCACAGCATTTTTGCTGATTCTCTTCTTCCTTTTCTATTTATATATCATCATTAACTTTTTTTTGAGCAGTATATTATTGCATTATTAGACACATTTCGCTCATTGTGATATCAACATTTTGCTCTGCGAATGTTTCATTTCAATCATGTTTATCTATTCTATCTTATAATTAGAAAAATATGATCTATATTTACTTGTAAATGGGTGTAAATAAAAGAAATACATTTCTGTAACACTGATTTTTCTCGCTAGATCTGCGACTTCACTTAGTCACCATGCCATTATCTTTTCGTACTGTTTTCTCATTTTCTTCTCTCTATGCTATTTCAACTATATTTTTCATTTTTCCTCTTCTAAGCTACCTCTTTATCATTCATTGTAGTTTTTCAAATAAATGTTTGCTCCCCCATCGGTTTCTTGTCACGTTTTTTCTGTTCTGTTCTGTTATTTCCAAGCAAATTTAGGTTTTTTTTTAGGTATTGATTGCCACCACTCAGAGCGGTTTTGTTTTGCTTGCAATTTCAACCCTTTATTATTGTCTTTTCCTTCTGCTTTTCTTCCTTTGTCATTCGCTTTCAATTGAATACTTCAGTATATTTCTTCTTGTCTGCACTGTTTGATACCACACACACGATTTTTATTATACTCCTTTTCTTTTTCAATTTTTATTCTTGTATATTCTGCAATATGAGTAATTCTTTTTCCTCACAACTGTTTGTAGGAAGCGTTTCACAGTTTCAAATTCTATAATTGATACAATGTTTTTCTTATGAAACTACTTATCCTACAAGCAGCTCCCAGCTGTCTCCTTTGTTTGCACTTGTTGTTTTCTTCTCTAGTGACCTTATACCGCGTTTCTTCTACGTATTTTCTTTTCTCTTTGTTTGCACTTATTGCTCTCTTCTTTAGTGCCCTTATACCGCGTTTCTTCTACGTATTTTCCTTTCTCTTTATTTGCACTTGTTGCTCTTTTCTCTAGTGACCTTATACCGCGTTTCTTCTACGTATCTTCCTTTCTCCTACAATGTATGACTTCAATATCTTTTCTTTTTCAGCATTGTCATTGCTTTTCACTACCATCTTTTTCATTCCATCGAATATTATTAGAACTTCCTTTGTATGTAATATGTTCCAGTAATTCCTATCTGCCTCATTTTATTTGAAATCGCTTCTCTCCCTTCCCTACTGGTCTTATTCTGCATTCCTTCTGCTTATTTTTCCATCGCTTCCACCTGCAGTTTGTTACTTCAGTATCTTCGTTTCTCATGAATGTTTCCTTCCATTGACAGTTCTTTAATTCCGACGAAAATTACGATAATCTCGTATGCATATCTTTTGGCTTTTCTCAAATCACTAACTTGCCGCCTTTATCATTATCCCTGCAATTTAATGTTGCTCTCTTCACACAATTCTTCGTTTCTCGTTCTTTTTTAGATTTTTTTTATTTATTATTTTGCTGCTATCATCTCTTCGTCCTTCATCATTCCTTTTTGCTGCAAACTCATTCAATTTGAATATTATTAGAATTTCTTTTACTGATCACCAAATTTTGAAATCTCTCGTGTTTTATGGAATTTTGAATTCATCTCATTCTCTTCCACCTTCCATTTCGTATTTAACTACTTGTAAGCGCTCAACTTATCCTACTTATTCAACTTCTTGGTACTACTTGCTCCACATTATGTGCATCAAAAGTGTCTTCATATTGCAAAAATATAAGTTTTACTTACTAGTACACTGTTTTAATAAATTTCTTTCTATTTACATATTTTAGTAAAAATGTTAAGTTTATCAAACGACCACGTACTCCCACGTGCACTGAAACGATTTAATCCTGCTGTTATGAAATAATGACCTTACTTAATCAATTACATCTTCCTCGTTCTGCTTTGAAGTCTCAACACACAATTTCTTTTGTAGAGTCGCCAAGACCTAACATCCTCTGGTGGCGAGGTGGGACACCCAGAAAAGCTCCCGAAAACGCGCCCAACAAACCCAAGAAGCCGCGTGGATCAGGGGGTTATGACGCAGAGCTGCCCTACGCCCCCGCAGTCGCGGAGGAAATTCTTCCTGAGCCCCAAAGCACTGAGGAGCCCTTTCGCACAACGAGCCGCCAGGCAAGCCGTCGGTGACTCTGCATTATCAGGTAATCTTGCACGGCACATTTTATAAGCATGGATTCAAAGGCTGAATATTGGAGGGCGTTTACGTGGGCTAGTGCAATATCCGCTTGCTGTGGGTACAAACGGCGCGACACTCAGTGTAGGCAGGAAAAATACAAGATTGTCGCGTCGACATAGTGCTTAGAGTAGTCACCTTTTAAGATGGAAGATGCTTAATATACAGGTTGTATCATAAGTGGTTGCAGAAATTTAATTTGTATATATTAGGGCAAGTAAAATGCAGTGCGCTATTTATTTATTTTTTTATTTTTTTATTGAAAATGGTGATTATTAAATTTTGATCGCGACTATTTCAAAACAGACTCGCAACTAAATATTCGATTATATTTTACATATCTACAAAAAATGTTATATCTTCTTAAAATAATAAATTACTTCATGTAATATTAAATTAAATGAATGTAAAAAGCTATGATATGAAAAGCAGTATTTTTAAATTTTACTTATAATAATCCTACAGAACAGCTTTTTATATATTTTGTTGTCGTTTACTTGTTCTTATGTCAACGATTAATAAGTTTTATTCTTGTCCTCTACAAGCTTTCATGAAAAATGTAGTTAAATTAGCAAAACCTTGTATTATTTATGAGCGAAGCAAATGCGTAGATACAATTTCATACTACATTTATTTGTTGCCTACGAAATCTGTCATGGCTAGAAAACGAAAATACAATTAACTGTTACGCTGAAGCAGTTGAATCTACACAAACCATCGAATCAGACGAGTGTGTTATACAGGGTGGCCACTGAAAGACTCAATGATATAAAACACATGTTTTTTTAATTTTTTTTATTTTATTTGGAAATGTATTTAATGTATTTTTTTTGTATTATGAAAAACAGCATCCCTCAAATGACCACCATTTTCCTGGTCGCAAATACAGGATCTTTCCGCAGCATTTTCCATGACCGTGCGCAAGGTTTCAGGTCGTAAACGTCGGATTTCGGCTCGAATGTTCTCCTTAAGTTTTTGAATTGCTCGAGGTTTATTTACGTGGGACCTCGAGGGGACAGTGCAAATAAGCGCTGTCAGTCGAGGTCACAGTGAAATGCGGTTTGGTTAAGTTTAGGGTGCATGTTGCATGAATGACTAGTATGTAAGAGACGCCCGCACCCCCCTGAAGTAATGCGAAAGCGGTTCCAGGGGGGGAGGCGGTAGTGTGTGAATTTCAAGTAGCCCCACAAAAAGAAGTGTGGTGTCTTCAAATCAGGTGAACGCGGAGGCTAAACAAATTCAGCATTTTTTGAAATTATTCGTTCACCGAAAATTTCTCGCAGAAGGTCCGTCGTCGCCGTGGCAGGATGCGCAGTAACTCCATCCTGTTGGAACCATACCTCCTGATTATCTTCGACCGCTGGGAACTAAACCTCCTGATTATCTTCGACCGCGGAGCGTAAATTTTTTTTAAGCATCGTCAGCCAGAAATAATCAACTCCCGTTGATTCTTTCTAGTTGACCTTCTTCGTTTTCAAAGAAATAGGGACCGATAACTCTTGCAGCCATAACACCGCACCAGACAGTGGTTTTTTGGGGATGCAATTGATGCTAATGTAATTCCCTGGGAGTACCCAGGGGTACCCAGTACCCCACAATCTACAGTTTTGTTTGTTGACGTACCCGTTTAAATGAAAATGGGCCTCATCACTCATTATCAAGCTGTTCAAAAAGTTGTTGTTACCTCTGGCTAGGTGTTGAAATCGAATGGCGTACTGTAGGCGCTGCTGAGTATCTTGGGGTAGTAAAGCTTGGACCATTTGAATCTTGTATGGAATCATTTTTAAATTCAGTTTCAGAATCTTCTGAAACTTATGTTCTGGCGATGCTCAGTTGAGCAGATTGACGACGGATAGAGGCCTCAAGGATACTCTGCCGTACAGTGCGCTTAAGACCTCTTCCCGGCAGATCGCCAACTGATCCAGTTCTTTCAAACCGGGCGATTAGGTTCCGAATCATGTTATCGCTAGAAGATACTCTAATTAAACATTAAAATGTTGCCCGTATTTTCTCCGAGTTTTAATAATTGATCTTTTACTGGAATAGAAAACCCCAATGAGTTTTACTCGTTGCTGGACATCATACGTAGCCATTTTAATCTCCAAGGGATGCTCTATAACCTGTAAAAAAGAAAATAAAAACGAATGAAAATATACAAGTTATGACTTTTTCAAACCTTTCAGTCCTTCAGTGGCCACCTTGTATAATATAAATTAATTCTGAAGGAAATGCCGAAAATAAACGGAGCTGTCAAGATTCTTAAAGCCGAAATCATTCGGAAACATGTAATTTCTGAACTTGCTTCCCGCAATGTACGACTAAAGTAGATGCCCTTCAAATTGTGGAATCAGGCACCATGGTACTAACCCTGAAGTTTTTCCTAAAATTTATATTCACTCGAACGTCTTGGAAATTTTTGCACCATAGATATCGTTGAGTATGGGATGCAAACTGTTACACTGCAGGTATTTCAGGTCTGCTCGAAATTGTTCTGCGTTTCTGATACGATGTGTAAAATTAATTATAAATCATACAGAAGTAACTAGCAACTTCTTAAAATAGGCTTAGCCTTTCAAACAATAAGAAATTTACGTTCTCTGTAAGTCCAAATTTTTGCAACGTTCCATAAACTGGAAATCATTTACGAGGTATTCAAATTCCAATATTTTATGCTAATTTATATGCTTTTATTTTTATCAGTCCACTACAGATTAAAATTTGTGCATACCTTCAAGATGCATCCTGTATAATGTATTGAGTCTGATAAAAGTATAAAATAATGCTTCTACATCCACGAGTATCCATCCTAAATAATATTTACGAGGATTGTTCAATAGAAATAAGTTTGAAAGCTGCAACAAAATTCTTATTAACTCAATTAAAAACAAATCTCCATTAACATGAAGGAAGGCATGAACCCCACTGTCGTACTAATCTATAGATTCCCTGCTGGGAAAATTCTTGCGATTTTTGAAACCATTCTTTAACGGCAGTCTGCACTACAGCGGCCAAAGTGAATTGCTATCCCTTTAGCGATTGTTTTAATGGGCCAAAGACATGAAAGTGGCAAGGGGATAAATTGGGACTGTAAGGCGAGTGTTCTAATACTTCTCAGCACATACGAGTTAGTATGTCTTGAATCACTCCGGCTACATGGGGGCGCGCGTTATCATGCAAAATAATGACACCGTTTGTGATTTTTACTGGGACGTTCATTCTTTATGTTGACACGTAAACGTTGTAAGGTGTCCGCGTATTGTTCAGCGTTGATGTTGACATCAGGCTTTTTAAAATCCAACAGTAATACACCTTGACAGTCAAACAATACGAAACAAATTACTTTTCCCGCTGAAATTTTAGATCGAAACATTTTCGGATTCGGAGAATATGCAAGCTTCCATTGCATACTCTGACGCTTCGATTCCGGTTCATAGTGATAGCACCAAGATTCATCATCGACAACGATACGATGTAAAAAGTTATTGTCTTCTTTCTTGGTAGCGCATCAAATGCTATAGTAACAATGCTGAACGAAAATTCTTTTTGTCATCAGTAAGCAGCAGTGGAATCCATTGAGCAGCCACTTTCTGATAAGCAAGAGTACGAATAATAGAAGAAACACTTTCTATACTGATGCTAATCATTTCAGAAAGTTCTCCGACTTTAATGCGTCTATTTGCAAGTAAAGCAGTTCCCAGAAGCCTCGCATTATCATCTGAAGTTGCAACACGAACATGTCCTGGAGGAGCCAAATCTTTAGTCGACTCTCTTCCTTGTCGAAATTTTCTGCACCACTCGACCACTGCTGTGTGGGAATAACTATAGTCACCATAGATAGCTTTCATTCTCTCACAGATTTCTAGTGGTTGACGTCTTTTGGCGGCTAAAAATTGAATATGACAGCAGGCATATTATCTTTGGGCGGATTTTCTATAGTAATCCCCATTTTCGAGCTTCATAAAAAAGCAACCGCAAAGAAATTTGACAGATACCTCACTAATGCGTCATTAAACACTTTCAACAATCGTATGTAATTTTCATCATGATCAAGTCGCGCCAACGCGATTCAAACGTGTTTCTATTGAACAACATTCGTACCTAACAAGAGTTTTCTACGTAATATGAAGAAAGTTTTTCGACACTATGCATATGTTTCATTCTTAGGGCTTTCAATGATAACGTCATCGATGATTTACGGACTGATACCATGTGTATTAATTTATACAATCTTACAGAGGGTCTTAAGCACCAGGTTGACAGCGAAATAAATGTACCTGACTATAGGTTAAATTCTGGGAAGTAGATGATGCATGTTATCGAATGTGTGTTCATTCCTTCATTGGAATAATTTGGGGCATTTGCAAACGTTACTCTGTTGTGTGTTTATATTTGTAAAATCCTGTTTGAGGGCTAAATGTATGTTTTAATTACTAGAGATGTACCTACTAATATCACCTCTCTGAAGTTGAAGCGCTTCTGTACTTCTGTTGTTTGAAACCCATATTAAGTTGTAGGGCTCCTTCTACGTCACCGGTAGCATATAGCACAGGGCAGTAAGTGAGAGGTCCTGAACGTCCTTAGTAGGATATGACTCTTTGAGAAGGGAGTTTAGAATACGTAATATATTGCCCAGTATTTGAATTGACCCACACCCACATAATATCTACAGGAAAGGTTATTATATTTAAAACCATTTGATTATGAATAAAATCATCAAAGGTTTAATCTTTTTAACAAATTTACTTTTGTGCAAAGTTGTGGTGTAATATTATTCAAAAGTATTTTTTAAATTTTTTTATAGGAGCATAAATAAGTGTATACCTTTAGAAAAATAAAAAAGTTATACAAAATAATTTGTGACACAGGGATTATTTTATACTTTGGGTGTGCTTAAGTAAATGAGCTTCGAATGTAACCCCAGAAAAGTTTGTTTAAATCACTAACGTGTTTGGAAAAAGTAAATATATTAGTAATTAGCAGCAAATAATTTACTACAAGACCATGATTTTGAAAGCTCCAAAGCTTTGAATTTCTTTTATTGTTTTCCTGCAGCTTCCATGACAGCATCGGCAACTTCGAACGAAAATCGACATTGGCCCAGCGTAGTTTTAGGAAAAATTCGGTCTTTGTGGTCTGCAGGTAGCTCCACTGCAAGCACTGGACTGGGCCAGCTTGTTACAACAGGCACGGAGTTTTTTATAAATGTGTTTTTGCGTTTTGCCTTTTTTTTTCTAGTTATTGTTTTCTTTTGCATGTAACTTGAAAAGATTCTCACTAATCACAGATAGTTGTTTGCAACCACCAATTATATTAATGCAGCACAAAGTTTTTCACTTTGATTTGTATGTCAGTAAGGCGGGCTCATCAGAACCAGGAGAGTTCATTTCAAATTTATGTATAATTATAAACCACGTTTCCTGAGAGATGCAAGTTTTACTTGTCGTAGACTCGTTGTGGTATTAGTTTTAACTGTTCTCGACTTGATATCCAGTTTTTGTGTAGTCATAATCAGCAGACTTACGATTAGTAATGACATGTTGAAGATATTTTATGCAGTTTAATTGATCCTTCATCTAGACTTCTAATTACATTACTTTAGAATGTTCTGTTTAAATAATGCTAACATAATGAATTAATAATGAATGTAAAACCCGCAGGTACACGTTATTATCTAAATAGCAATCACTGCATGTGCAACATCTTAGATTAGTACTTTTTATTGCACTTTAGGTGTATGTCTTGTGTTTCTGTTGATTGTGAATGTCATACCCGCATCCTGTGATTGTTTATTCCGTAAATGATAATTCCATTATCTAACTAACTAACTAGAGTCTAGTTTATAAAAAATTTAAAATTATTCTATTATGTTTGAATCTAACCGAACCACACATTACGTACAGATACACTATATATTAAATGTAAACCCTTTTAATTGCTCATTCACCCATGAGGTGTTTGATCACTGAATGCTCCCATATAATTAGAAAGATAGGGTCCTGCGAACATACCAAAAACTGAAAATTTGTACAATGTTATTTTAAATCCTAACCTAACCTAACTTAACGTAACCTAACCTAACCTAACCTAACCTAACCTAACTTAACGTAACGTAACGTAACCTAACCTAACCTAACCTAACATAACGTAACCCAACCTAAAACAATATTACAACATAACCTAATCTGTAACGACTTCCATGGCATAATGTAGAAAAATTACAGGATGTGGATACAACAACATATATTTTTGCACTTTTTCAGTACTGCTCAGCGTTTTTTTTTTTTAATTTAAATACTAACATAAAAATTTTAAATGCAAACTGACACCTTGAGGATTTCATTAATCAAAACATTATTTCAGATGATGAAGGTGGAACAATTAAGCCTGTCACAACAAAGAAGTCATCTGAAAATGACATGTACATGCGATTAGGACTTTTACTAGGAGATGAAGCTCGTCGGTCTCGAAGACAACCATCAAGAAATTCGCATGAATCCTGTTCATCTCTAGTGAGTTACGATAATACCACCATGGTTTCAACCAACACTAGTCCAGTATCAACTCTAACTGGCAGTTCTGAAGACCAGCATCGAAATAATCCCAGTTCTGAGAGTGTTGGGTCCTTAATGTCGATGTCTATGTCAGGACAAAGCAACTGTAGTTCTAGCCCCGTCAGTAGAAGACATAGTGTCACAGGTGAATAATATTTTTGGCCCCTAATTAAGTAATGATGGCGTTTGTTTGTTTCTGGTATTTATTTTGATTGGTTTTAGCAACTCAACCAGCCCAACCAGAAGATCTTGCTGGTTTTCACTCAAGAAGAACATGCATAAGAAGATCAGCACGAACTGGTACAATAAAAGGACCAATAGACCCTAAAATACGCTTCGCCCAGTATAGAACTCCCCAACTTACCTTAAAACCACTTTTCT
>JABXWE010030980.1:0-14373 GCA_014611495.1 Limonius californicus
CATAATGTTCCAGTTTGCTGAGCAAAATCGCATGATCTACGAGATGAAAAGCTTTAGATAGATCTATATTTATACTGGCTGTTAACCTCCTGTTGTTTAGGCTGTTGTAAACAGGCTCCAATAAATTCTGTAATGCCGTTGCTGTTGATTTTAATTGTTGAAAACCATGTTGTTCAGAACAAAATATATTGTGTTGCATAAAGTAATTTTCAATTCTGTTTTTAATTGTACGTTCGAAAATTTTTGATATCGGAGAAAGTATGGAAATTGGTCTAAAGTTATTAAGTTCAATATTGTCTTCAGTTTTCTGCAAAGGGATAATTTTTGCGATCTTTAGTTGATCGGGGAAGATACCACAGATAAAGCATGAGTTAATAATATGAGAAATTGGGCCTGCAAGATATTTACCTACTATTTTAATGATTTTTGCAGGGATGTCGTCAACTCCAGTGGAATTGGAATTCTTCAGATTTGAAATTAATGTTAGTGTTTCTGTTTCAGATGTAGGGGTAAAGAAAATTGAAGTATCATATTCCATGTTTTTTAATTTATTAGTTTTTAGCGATACAGGTATACTAGCGTGTAAATTAGTAGCTATATTAGAAAAATAGTCATTAAGTTTATTCGCAACTTCTAATGGGTTGTCTAATACGTATCCGTTTTGTGAAATACTGATATTGACGTTTTTATTTTTTGTTTTATTGATTTCAGTTTTAATTACCTTCCAAGTTGCTTTTTTAATATTATCCGAACTAATAATAGTTGCATCAACGTGATTACGTTTAGCGAGTGCTATAATATGGTGGATGCGGAAGCAATTCGTTTTCTAACTCATGGAATTTAGCCATGGCGACTACATACGTATGCAAACGAGCATTGTCTTGTAGGAAAAGAACTTTTTTCTTCGGCAAACGAGGTCGTTTTTTCCGTAAATCGTCGTGAAATCGGTCCAATAAGTTTGCATAATACTTTCCGTTTATCGTTTTCCCCTTTCAAGGTAATCGATGTGGATTACACCGCGTACAGCCCAAAAAACTGTCGCCATGACTTTGGTGGCCGATAAAACTGCCTTGGCCTTCTTTGGAGCCGGTTCACCATGACAAATCCACTGTTTCGACTGTTCCTTGGTCTCCGGTGTATGGTGATGGACCCATGTTTCATCCACAGTTACGTATCGACACCAAAATTCGCCACGATTACGATTAAACATCGCCAAACATTCCTTTGAAGTTGTCATTCGATTACGTTTATGATCAACTGTAAAGCAAACGCGGCACCCAACGCGCGGATGGCTTCTTCATGTCCAAATATTTCACCAAGATGTTATGTACTTGCTCGATTGAAATGCCAACAACTCAGCAATCTCACGCACTTTAAATCCCCGATTGCCCAATATTATGCCATGAATTTTATCGACCATTTCTGGTGTGGTGACCTCAATTGGACGCCCGGAACGTTCTGCATCATTAGTACTTGCACGACCACAACGAAATTCAGCAAACCACTTCTGAATAATTCCAAACGATGGTGAAGAGTCTCCATAATGTATGTTAAGCGATTTTTGGGTTTGCGTAATATTTTTTCCTCGCAAAAAATAATGTTTTATCTACACACGAAATTCACTTTTTTCAATTTTTTTGAAAATTCACGAGCTTGTCTGCTTTCGAATGTTGTAAAAATTGAACTATCTGACAGATTTAACTGAAAATTTTTCCATGACCTATTTAAAGATAGTATGCACTTTCTAAATGTTGTATGAAAATTGCGATTGAGACGTCATCTATTACATTTATCATGGACTTAATGAACTGCCCTTGTATTTGTATAACATGGATGGAACCTTAACCTTAGAGTATGGGATATTTCAAGAGTGAGCAGTATGGCACATAGCTGAAGTCGTTGGAAGCAAGTCAAGGCAACCCTCAGAACATCACATAACATATTCTGTTGTTTTTAATGTTCTACAAACTTTTCTATAATAAGAAATTCTACTTTTCCAGTTATAATGAGCAAATTGCATAAATAATACAATATTTTTTCGTTAATTGTATTTATACTCAATGCATATAAAGGAAAGGCGTTTCATGTACTGAGTATTTATGATTTCATTCCCTTTGCTTTAGAGCTGATCCAATGTTACCTCTTTTCAATTCTATAGTTTAAGGAGCGAACTGATCTGCGTAATGAGTCTTATCTGTATTTGATTGCTGTATCGCATTAGAGATGTAGTGATCGTTCCTTTTATATTTTTGTGGAAACACGTAATGCACGTCATCGATCACATAATTAAGTTCTGCGTTACCAAGAATATAATATACAAATATAATTTAGACAACCATGTAGTACCATAAAGATCACAGATTTTTATAAATATTAATAAACGCAGTTTATACTTCATAGCCAAATCGTAGTTATGTTGGGATTACATTAAGCATGTTTGTATTTGACTTATCAAGCCATACATTGCATTTAATTGTGAAAACTCTTAGCAGGGTATCGAAAATTGTGAAGATCAAATTGTACGTAGTCTGAGGAGAAAGAAGTTGAGAAAGCAACTTGTGTATGATGCTATTATAGCTATACAAGTAGCATATTTTCTTAGTATACAAGTATTGAATTCAGAAGCATTGGATTCTGGTGGAAAAAGAATTATTCTCAACAAAGCCTAATCTATTTGGTGCACGTAGCTTTTGTCAGACTTTGTTTTAAAACAATTATATTTCTAACTAAATGTGGCTGATTCATGGCGAATTGGGGTCGTGGATGAAACATGGATATTTGACAATAGTTCTGTTAGCGGATACTGACAGGGTAATAGCTCACACAAAAAGTATTCGAAGAATCAAATCCGAAGGAATAAAGTAAGTAGTTTAATAATCCAGCATAATTTAATAGTTACGCTATTGTTTTTGAAAATATATTATACTGCATGCGAGTAACATAAATGGTTCTGTTCCTGGTGGGACACGGCCAACGTGTTCCAATTACAAAAAATTATATAGTACGGCAAAATGAATCATGATAATTTTGTAAAATGATTTGTACATCAACCATTAAAAAAATTAGAAGAACAATCGATTATTATCATAGACAATGCAAGTTATCATAGTGCCTTGCAGAATAAACTAGCTGCTGGAATAAGTCACAGTTCGTAGAATGATTGAAGAACCGCAAGATAGATTTTAATATTGGAGCTAGTTTTATTTAAGTGCGAAATAATGTGAAACTATAATAATCTGATGAAATCTATTTGTTTAGAAATATCACCCAAAAAAGCATATTGTTGTACACTTGTACAACGCGGAGTCCTAGATCATCTTCTGTAAAATGTACTTTTAATCCGATAACTATAAAGCAGTATCTTAGAAGGAATCGAAATGGCATGCAAAATGTTCTTAATATGCAAGGAAACTAAAATAAGGGGCAGAATCTGGTTTACAGATAGCGGTCTGGTTTTTTGGGTGGTTCCTGGGACTTTGGGGCTCTTTTCAGAAAATTCTATGATCTATGATTTCGGGGAAATCGCTAGGTATTCTCAAGATTTTACGGAAATTTCCAGAAGTTTTTCAAAGATTAAGAGTTAAGACGGCACTTTGAAAGCATTTTCCGGATTAATAGAGCTGTTCCCGTATTTAAGCGCTTTTCACTGTTTTGAGAGCTTTCCCGGATTATCCAAAGCGTTCCTCGAATTTTCAAAACTTTTCCCCATTGCCAGACTTTTCGAATTCTTAAAGATTTTCCGGGATATTACGGAGTTTTCCCAGTTTTCTAAAGCCTTCTGCAATTATTAAGAAATGTTTCTGAATTTTCTAGATGATTCAAGGATTTCCGAAGCTTTCCCACATCTATGGAATTTTAAGGCCTTTTCCCGAATCTTTCCGAGCCTTTACCAAGAATTCTAGTGCTTTCAGTATATATAGAGCTTCTACCAGATTTTCAGAGCTTTCTCTGATTTTACGAAGCATTCCGGATTTTGTAGAGCTTTTTCGGATATTCGATTTTTTCAGAGCTTTTCCTTATTTTCTTGAGTTCTTTTGGGATTTCTAGTAAGGGCCTACAACAATCGCGGTTAAGCTTAAGCGAGTTGTCTGAAGACTGTGCTGTAAGACCAAAGACGCCTGTTCTTCTCAAAGGGCAGGAAAGGTTTCTCACCTTTTTTACCTAACGGCATTTACACTCATAAAAAACATTTGTGACCCCCTTTTCTCCTTTTCCCCACTAGATTTTTAGAGCTTTCTCAGATTTTACGAAGCTTTTCGAATTTTCTAGAGCTTTTACGGATTTTCGAATTTTCCAGAGCTTTTCCCGATTTTCTTGAGTTCTTTTGGAATCTCCAGTAAGGGACTACAACAATCGCGGTTAAGTTTGAGCAAGTTGTCTGAAGACTGTGCTGTAAGACCAAAGACGTCTGTTCTTCTCACAGGGTAGGAAAGGTTTCTCACCTTTTTTACCTAACAGCATTTGCACTTGAAAAAACAATTGCGACCCCTTTTCTCCTTTTCGGCATTAGATTTTTAGATCTTCCTCAGATTTTACGAAGGTTTCCGGATTTTTTAGAGCTTTTACGGATTTTCGATTTTTTCAGACCTTTTTCCTATTTTCTTGAGTTCTTTTGGGATTTCCAATAAAGGACTAAAACAATCGCGGTTAAGCTTAAGCGCGTTGTCTGAAGGTTGTGCTGTAAGACCAAAGACGCCTGTTTTTCTCAAAGGGCAGGAAAGGTTCCTCACCTTTTTTACCTAACGGCATTTGCACTTAGAAAAAACAATTGCGACCCCTTTTCTCCTTTTCGGCATTAGATTTTCAGAGCTTCTTCAGATTTTACGAAGCTTTCCGGATTTTTTAGAGCTTCTACGGATTTTCGATTTTTTTTCAGAGCTTTTCCCTATTTTCTTGAGTTCTTTTGGGATTTCCGATAAGGGACTACAAGAATCGCGGTTAAGCTTAAGCGAGTTGTCTGAAGGCTGTGGTGTAAGACCAAAGACGCCTGTTCTTCTCAAAGGGCAGGAAAAGTTTCGCACCTTTTTTACCTAACGGCATTTGCACTTATAAAAAACAATTGCGACCCCTTTTTCTGTTTCTTTCAGATGTACAACAATGTGATATGTGATGTCATGCAATGTATCGATGACGTGCATTACCCGTTTCCTCAAAAGAACGGTTTAATCAAAACCATTTGGCGAGAGGTACAAGTGGGCTAAAACATGTGAAATATTGTGGCGGGGATACTATCATAGTAATGTTTTTAATAGGCACATTTCAATATAATGTTTGTGAAAAAAAATTACATATATAAAAATGTTAAGCCTGTAACGATATCAATGAAACCAATTACAAATACAAAACTATAACTATTTTTCAGTATAGTACGCATCAAAATTCAGCCGCCACTACCGGTATTTTTGGTAATTGTTTTTGTGATTCCAACTGATAAAAATAAGTGATAATGATAACAACCGCCGAGTGTCGGCCAAAAATGTATTCGAAAATCCATCGTTTCTTTCAGATTACAATTTGTTTATATTACCAGCATATGTACAAGGCGGTAACAAATTTTTGTCAGGATTATTAAAAAAATTTTGTTAAATACAGGGTAGGCCAATGAAAACGTAGACCCGATTTTTCATATTTATCACCATTTTTTAAAAAAATCGCTCGGACCCATCAATTTTTGTTTTGAGGGTGAAACTTTTTGCATTTATTTTCAACCTTGTCATTTCAATCTTCTAGGGGTGGTGAGCTTCATCCCTAAAAATTTAAATAGGAACGAGGTTCGAGTGGTACATCATTTTAAAGGGCATTAAATTCTCGTTTTAACGCTTCCTTCTTTCTTTATTAGCCCGCAACATCCCTTTGTTGGGCAAGGGCCTCCCCCATAAGGAAGTTTGTTGATCGACTCTCCCATAGTGATAAATCCTCGTAGGAGAGAGGCGCCGCGCGTTAACGCAACCTACGGGTCACCCATCCGAGTACTGACCGGAGACCACGCTGAACTCTCCTGATCGTACGTAAACGGGCGATGAACGTGCGCAACGTTTCCTAGGTTTTAAAATTCGGATCAGTAGATTTCGAGAAAATATCTTTTGAAGATAGTAACCCGCCAAAAACCAATAATTCATGATTTTTCACTTTTACCATAATTTCGACCAGTAATGTTTTATTGATTAAGAAATTTATGTTAACTTTCACTTTATTAAATGTTCGAAATGTTGACCTCCAGCATCCATACTGTAGTACAGGTTTTGTTGATAACGGTTTCGGATGTTCTGAAGCATTTCTGAGGAAATTTGCCGGCTTTCGTTGTTGATCCGTTGACGCAAATCATTTAGGGATTCTGGTTGAGCACTATAAATTTTACTTTTTATATGGTCCCACAGAAAGAAGTCTAAAGGTCTTAAATCTGGTGACCTCGCAGGCCACTCCACTGCTCCTTTTCGGCCAATCCAGGAAATGTTTCGTCCAGATACTGACGAACAGCAAGGACATAGTGTGGAGGTGCTCCGTCTTATTCAAACATCAAATCATTCTCATTGTAACGGTCATTTTGTTCCATAGTTTCAGTTAGTGCTGGATCAACATGATCTCGTATTAAATCCAAATACATTTCTCCTGTTAGATTTCTGGTAGAAAAAAAGGATCAACAACGTGATCGCTGTAAATTCCAGCCCATACTTTTAATTTTTGAGGATTTTGAGCGTGCACTTCATGGACTATGTGTGGGTTTTCCCAAAATCCAAACTTCTATCAAAGTCACCTTCGTTTAATTCTTGGACGTCTTGGATTTTATACGGATGGAATCTATGGGCTTTTAAAATTCTTCGAATGCTAGCACGGGATATGCCAGCAATTGTTGTCAACGTACTTTCGATTAACTTATTAGGATTTTGTTCATTAAATAACTCAGCTGTAATATTAGCGGATCTACCGTTTTCATAATAAAGTTTAATTATTAATACCCTTTCCGCAGTAGAATAAACCATTTTGTAACTAAAATAAACATCAACAACAAAAATCCAAAACACAAAAAAGTGAAAAATCATGAACTATTGGTTTTTGGCGGTATCTTTAAACGGCATTTTCTCGAAAACTATTGATCCGAATTTGCAAAACTAGGAAGCGTTAAAACTAAAATTTAATGCTCTTTAAAAGGATGTATCACTCGCCCGTTTCCCATTTAACATTTTAGGGCTGAAGTTCACCACCCCTAGGAAGTTGAAGTGACAAGGTTGAAAATAAACGTAAGAAGTTTCCCCCTCGAAACAAAAATTAACGGGTTCGAGCGATTTTTAAAAAAATGACTATAAATATGAAAAATCTGTTTCGTTTTCATTGGCCCACTCTGCATACGGTAACTTATGCCGCAACTTTTAAAGAATACTAACAAATTTGCAATTCATAAATTCTTTTGTCTCCTCAGGCTATCTAAACAAACAATATATGTGTGTTCTATGCGTTTAAAGTGCCTACAAACGCAGAGGAGGCGTAGGTTAACGTAAGTTCCGAACCACGGGAAGTTTTTACTACAAAAAGAACAGTTCGTTGGATTGCGAGGGAGAACAGTGGTTAAAAATCCGACGTTCCGGTGTTAGGAACTGACCCCTAGACGTGTAATAAATGAGGCAGATTGGATTGTATTGGATGAAGTGTCGTCGCCACCAATAATGAGCTTAGGAACGTAACAAGGATTTGGAAGTAATTTTTAAAGTTTCCCACGCATATTTCCGCTAAGAAAAATATCAAGCTGTTTTGTTTTAAGGTAGCTAGTCATTTATTTTAATGAGAAACGCAGAAACATCACCAGTACGAAATTTTACAATTGGTGGAGGCGCTGAGCAAATTTATTGTATTTAATTTACCGCTTCGCGAAACTACTAAAATTGCGGCTCGGTTTTGCTGATCACGTCTGACGCTCGCTGGTATCAAAAATAAATGTAAATTGCTTAGGGTTTTTAGAAGTCAACAGAAACAGTTTTACAAACTAAAACTTTCGTGCATACTCATAAATATTTAGTGTATCAAGTATTGGCGAAGCGTCCGAATTTAAAACGTAGATGACGCCGTTGAAACTTTGCCATCTTTTAAAATTGAGGCACTTGCTTGAAAGCATTAAATTTCCGTCCGTCTAATTTAACGACTTCTTAAAGTGAAGTAATTACACTGCAACACATAACCGCTAATGAAATATTCCTCGTACGATTCGTTCACTCTTCATAATCCATTTATTTGGGGGGTAATTTATAGGATCTTCCAGAAAGTCATTATGTTCTTATTTCTGTGTACCGTACGGATGTAATGTAAGTTTGAAAACGAGTGCAAATGTCGGATAGGGCATCTTTTTTTAATGCAGGAATATAACGTTGAGTTAACTCTTCCCGAAGAAAACGGGAATCTACAGGCTTTGTTTTTTCTTTTAACTATAAACCAGTGAGGCCGTTATTAAACGAGATTTTAATATTGAAATATGACCATAGGTAGCAGAATCATGTTTGGCTAAAGTTATAGGAATCTGCTTAATTGAATTTCATCTCGGCAGCTGCACATAATGGTTTATTAAAATCTTATAAAATTTTCTAGTTTAACCAGCCAATAAATCTGTAGCTGCAGCATAAAGTTGGCTTTACCTTCCCAAAGTTTGTGAGACCTCCGTGTTCCGGTTTCTTTCCAGGCATATCCTCGTGAGAACAGTCCGCCCTAAGAAAAACAGAAGAGAAACAACGTTTAAACATTCAACGCGTTTCCGGAATCTTGGTCGCTGGTAATACTTGCCACGGGGTGTTGCAAGTCGAAGTAAGGGTGAGATATCTAACCCCTACGTGATAGAGAGTTCTTAAAACAGCCAAGCTCCCTGCCAAAGAATGTCCACCTTCCACTCCAATAAGTGAACACAGCTGATGTCGTCCATAAGCAGCTTTTATATCTAAAAATAAAGAAAATGGGGCACAAAATTATAAACCGCAAAAAAACCCGGGCGATTTTTCATCGGAAGGATCTAATTATTTTCGAAGTTAAAGAGGCTGAAAGCATTTAACATGCAAGAAACGTAAAAACAGCAAATTACAATTAGAAAATTAGTCTTCCCTTCAGAAGGGAAGCTGAAAAATAACATTTAGGTCCATTAACTGACGTGCCATTTAGGAGTTGTTCTTGAAAAGTGTCATTTGCTTCCTGCCAAGCTTTTATTTTCTGTGAAAGCGTTAGACTCATTAGTATTAAGCGGAATAAATGTTCTTCGAGAAAGAAAACCCGAAATTTGATTAAGTTGCTACAGCATTAAGAGAATGCTTATTATACTAAATTTACGAAAACACAGCAGAACACAATTTTCTTAATATTTCTGGAAAGTTTTGGCATATCAGTAGTTTTGTCGAGCGTGAAAAATCGCGTGGAACGGGAAAGCCACTAAGAAAAGTTGTCTCACCTTCAGCTGAAGTGCACAGCGTCAGCGAAGGGTGATAGAGTTCAGTTAATCTTCTTATTACATCAATTTGTTCTAAAGTGAGTTGGACAGCGTCTTTGTATTGAGAGTCACATGGAACATAGGCTGCCCAGAACTGTAAAGGAATTGGGTATTAGTAGAACGCATAAAATAAATTTCTAATAATTATGTAATACCTGACAACTATAAAGATTTATAAATATGAAAAAGATAAATGTGTATAATTCAAAATACTACACGGTATAATCTGTACCGAAAAGAGTTAATAATTCAGTAAAAAATTCTTATCGCGTAATTCCACTACTTGTTGGGTAATTTACGAGAACTGCCGTTTGTTAAGCTTATGATAGGGCGTTTTGGAAGAACGTAATTCAAAACGACAAAAATTGACAATGGTCCTTTTAGCTCCAAGCAACAGTTTAAAAGAACTTTTATTTGTGTATTTTGCTTGAAGTAGGCAACTAAGAATGCAATACATTGTTCGTATCTGTGAGAGACTATGCCTAATCGAACAAATCAGATATCAAACGAAAAAATTATTCAAATGAACTAATATTTAGAATTCTGCTTAAATGTCAACTTAAAATTTAGCTGCTTTGTTTGACATCTTTCCTGGCATGTTTGTAAATTAAAAGGACCCAAAAACATTTAAGTATTTACCTACTATTATTTCGTTAGATCAGTGGCTCCTAAAACTTTTCTCGCGACTCCCTTCTTATATTACTCAACTTGATTTAGAATCAGCGGCTAAACGGCCAACTGGCGCCATCTATTGCCAAGTAGCGCAATCTATTTCGTTGTTCTCCGCGTTTCCCGAAATTTTCACCATATTCGAAAGGGTGCTAGCTAACACTGGAATAATTTGGAAAATCTATTTTGTTTTGCATAAGCAGCGGATCGCGATGAGATTAGTCATCATTTCAAAATTATGTGCTGCACTGCTGACTGTGTGTTGAGTGCAATAAACCGATAGCAAATATTTAAGGTTAAGTAAGAGCTACACTCGTTTTGTTAAAGATGGGTACATTTTAAAAACGGTAATTAGAATATTCCGAATCTGGCAATGCTAAGAATACGTCGAAAAATAGATGAATATCTCAAATATGGGTTTAATGTTATTTTCCAGAAACCCTAGTGAGTACTTCGTCGAGAAGCGTTGTCAAAAGAAAGTATGTTTCTGAAAAACAGGCACATACATCGCGTTAATGTTTTTACTTTGTATTTTCTTTTTATGTTACAGTTATTTTTGTTTAGGTAGCATTTAATATTTTAAGTTTGATTTATTTTTGTTTACTTTGTGAAAGGCATGTTGTTTTATTTTGGACATCCTTCCGCGACTCTCTGGGGTGTATAAGGTTAGACGTTTAGTAGGTTTATTTTGTGAAAGGCATTTTGTTTTATTTTAGAAATCCTCCCGCGACCCTCTAACCTTATACCTCCCCCCTCAGGGGGTCGCGACCCACAGTTTGCGAACCACAATTTCCATAAAATATAAGCTGCGTTGTAATGTAGGTTGGCTATATAATACCGAGACTGTTATATAAAAATACAATATTTGAACTTTTAGATTGTGTAAATCAAGCTTACAAAACACATTTCAAGTTAACTATTTTGTAGTCGCTTTCTTAAATTAATTTTAACGTTCTCTTGTTGTATATTCCTTTCATACTATATAGAACAAAAGGTGTCATTCATACAGCTCTCTCTAACTTGTTTAATACGAGAAAACTACGTTAATTTATTATCATTTTCTGCATCTAGCAAGTTACTGTTCGTTGTAGAATTTAGAATTATACTATTCATAAGTTGTATTCAACTATGCATTAAAAATATGAAAAGTGTACACTAATATACTACAGCAAATGTTTCAGCCGTAAATTACTAATAAAGAAGATGATTTCTAATACACGAGTATCTACTACACATACACACATACACACACAGAGACAGATATATATATATATATATATATATATTATATACTACGGCTTTTATTCTATTATTTACAATACGTTAGAGAAGTACATCTTATATAGAACACGTTGAAAAAATATCTATTACGTTTGTATGTGGTTTATGATGGAATAAAGTTTCAAACTAATACATTTATATTCAAATTCCGTATCCATATATTAACTGTAGTACTTCAAAACGGCAATAAACTACTGTAAAAATGCACCTAAACAAATTTATATTTCACGTGAGTTTTTTAAAAGTTTAAGGAAGCTTAAAGGAGCAAATAATTAACTGTTAAATCTACACTTTATAATTTCTACACATTTGGCAGAGCTCAACTATTACTGTTTCATGATGTAATAACTTGCGAACAATTTATAATCCTCTTTGCTATGCTTATGCTGCTAAGGGTTCAATGAGGGACGTAAGTATATAATTACAGTAGAATGTGAAATTATGCTAAGTATTTAGAAAATTTTAAATTTTATAAACTTTAAACAACAAGCGCACTTTGTAACAACTACAAAAAGTATAAATAAATGATCATGAGTAGACTGGAAGGCTATAAATATAAATAACATACATATAGAATTGGCCCCATAATAAGCCCTTGTGGGACACTTACGGAATCGAATAATGATTTGGATAATCTTCAAATTTCGCCTGATTACCCAATTATTTACACATTAAACATTACTGTGAACACCATAATTTTCACATTTATTTCATACAGTTCAACGGTTGGATTTGTACCCACAGTTACATATATATAGCGCTTCCCGAAAGTAACAGATAAATTCTATAAGATCGTTGTGAAAAATATTTCAAAAAAAATGGTCGGTCACGTTGATTTTTATTTTTAAATAATTTTTATTATAAATTATCATTTAGAGATCTAATTTTTTGAAAATCGGTTGATAAATAACGGAGATATTTCCCAAAATGTTTTCAAATGAAAGTGCAAATATTCGAGCAGGCATTGATACGGCTCTGGCAGTGAGTGGTGAAAACAACTGAAGTTTGTCGTTCTCACTACGTCCTGTAAAAATTGCGATGGGTTTTGAGAAATTAAGAAATACAATATCTACATATAAAAATAATATTTGAAAAATAACAAAACAATGTAAAATTATAAATTAAATAAAATGTTCAAATTGCTGTCCGTTAACGGCAAGGCAATACCCTAATCTAGAGACAACGCTTGTTGAATATTGTGTAACATTTCCGGGGCGATTGAGCGGAGTTCTTGTCGAATTCTCTCCTTTAACGCCTGAATATTTTCAGGTCTATTGAAATAAACTTTAGATTTTAAATACCCCAGAGAAAATAATCCAAAGGCGTTAAATCTGAAGATCTTGCCGGCCATTCAATAGGTCCCCGTCTACCAATCCACCGATTAAGAAATATTTACTCGAGATATTCCCGGACTGAACATGCATAATGAGAAGGTTTGCTTTAACCAAATTCTAGGATCGGGTGAATCAGGATCTTCTGCATTAGGAAACAGTACCGATAAGGCTGGAATTAATTCAAACTGGAGGAATTCCAGGAACGCTGGGTGCTGAACAGTAACCACCCAGCGTTCTGGCAAAGAAGTATGGTCCAATAATTCGATTACCCACTATCCCAGCTCACGTTAACCTTTTGGGGATATTGTGTATTTGCCTCCAATCACCACCCAATGCGGATTTTCAACCGCCCAATAACGGCAATTTAGCTTATTGGCGGTAACATTTAAGCAAAGTGTTGCCTCATCAGATAAGACAATATTTCTAATGAATTCAGGATTTGCGTTAGAAAAGTCCATCATTATCTCACCAAATTGCGCTCGCCAATTCCTGCACCAATTGCATTTTGTACGGCTGAAATTTTAACTTATGTAGTCTGAAACCTGCATATTTTGACGTATTAAGATGTGAAGCGACACCCACGAGGGTTGAATGTGGATTTTCCTACACCTTTAACAAGTCATCCAATTGTCTGTCTTCATCTAAACCCGCGGACGTCCGGCCTTAGGCTTATCTCGTAATGTCTAAGATCGCGAAATTTGTTCTCAATTCGACTTACCGTTGATTGCGATATTGGAGGTCGGTTTGGGTGAGTTTCATTGAACAAAATACGGACTTCTTCATGCGTCCGACTTCTATCTCCAACCCCAATCATCACTGAAACTTCGATTCTTTCGCCTTCAGTAAGCCTCATTTTTGGTATCTTATTTTTTTAATCGTTAAAGAAGTAACACACACTCCACTAAGTAATGTCAATAAATTAATTCTGTTTGACATTCAATTATTAACAATTTTCAATTGTCTTTTCCACTCATTGCTAGAGCCATATCATATCAACGCCTGCTCGAATAATTAGCACTTTCATTTGAATACATTTTGGTAAATATCTCCGTTATTTATCAACCGATTTTCAAAAACTCACTTCTTATTGTATTTAACATAAAGAAGCTATCAGATGAGACATCAGAATTTTACTTTTAATATTAGTAAATACCATACACTGTTTGCTGTTTATGCAGTATATGTATGTGTATTATTTTTCATATGGGATTTTGAAAGGTATTATTATAAGCCTGATTCTAAAATTTGTAATAATAATATTGAAACAGTATCGGGCAAACGTTTTAGTGGCTCGAAAATACTCGGATGAGCATTGTTCCTCGAAATAATGTTTAATAAAGCAGTCATGGAGCTTATTTTCTAAGTATGTTGCATATTTTGTAAGATTTAGTAGTCTTTGTTCACTGCCGCCATTGCAATTAAGTATGTTTTGTTTATCTGCCTTCGCATTTCATAGTAATTTACCAACAAAAGTAGGACACTCTACAGGGTGTCCTTTAAATGCCTTAAAAGCTTCAGGTAGAATTTTTCCTTTATGAATGCTTAATACAAATCTTCAAAAAAAAGTAGGTATTTGGAGCTTAGTTTTCTTGTACGAGAGTGTTAAAGTTCATATCTTTAAAACAGAATTTC